>JAGIQG010000018.1:201538-231780 GCA_024679065.1 Sphyrna mokarran | reverse complement strand
CCCTCATCCACTACACCCCACTGCCCTCAGCCACTACCCCCCACTCCCCTCAGCCACCACACCCCACTCCCCTCAGCCACCACACCCCACTCCCCTAAGTCACTACACCCCACTCCACATTCACTACACCTCACTCCCCTCAATAACTCCATCCCACTACACAGTCACTATATAGAACATGGAACATAGAACATAGAACGTTACAGCACAGAACACGCCCTTCGGCCTTCGATGTTGCGCCGACCAATATAAAAAGCAATGCCCCTCCAAATTAAACCATTCCCTTCTCTTCCATATACTTATCAACTAACCTCTTAAACGCCACCAAACTTGGCGCATCTACAACTGCTGCAGGCAGGGCATTCCACTCCCGAACCACCCTTTGGGTAAAGAACCTGCCTCTGATATCCGTCCTATAACTATCACCCCTTAATTTAAAGCTGTGTCCCCTCGTGCTAGCTTTCTCCATCCTAGGAAAAAGGCTATCACTGTCCACCCTATCTAAACCTCTAATCATCTTATATGTTTCGATAAGGTCCCCTCTTAGCCGCCTCCTTTCTAACGAAAACAACCTCAAATCCCTCAGCCTCTCTTCATAAGACCTGCCCTCCATACCAGGCAACATCCTGGTAAACCTCCTCTGTACCCTCTCCAATGCCTCCACATCTTTCTTATAATGTGGGGACCAGAACTGCACACAATACTCCAAGTGCGGCCGCACTAGAGTTTTGTACAGTTGCAACATGACGTTGCGGCTCCGAAATTCAATCCCTCTACCAATAAAAGCCAAGACTCCATATGCCTTCCTAACAACCTTCTCGACCTGACTGCCTACTTTCAGGGATCTATGCACATACACACCAAGATCCCTCTGTTCATCTAGACTACTAAGAATCCTACCATTTGCCCTATACTCTACACATTTATTATTTCTGCCATAGTGCATTACCTCACACTTTTCCACATTAAACTCCATTTGCCACCTCTCGGCCCAGCTCTGCAACTTGTCCAAGTCCCTCTGCAAACTATAACACCCCTCTTCACTATCTACCACTCCACCGACTTTAGTGTCATCTGCAAATTTACTAATCCATCCTTCAATACCCTCATCCAGATCATTTATAAAAATTACAAACAGCAGGGGCCCCAAAACAGACCCCTGAGGTACACCACTTGTCACCGAACTCCACGATGAATATCTCCCATCAACCACCACCCTCTGTCTTCTATCTGCTAGCCAATTCCTAACCCAATTAGCTAAATCACCCTCTATCCCATACATCTGCATTTTCTGCAGAAGTCTTCCATGGGCCACCTTATCAAACGCCTTACTAAAGTCCATATATACCACATCAACCGCCTTACCCCCATCCACCTCCTTAGTCACTTTTTCAAAAAACTCAATGAGGTTAGTAAGGCACGACCTACCCTTCACAAAACCATGCTGACTATCTCCAATCAATTCATTACTCTCTAAATAACTATAAATCCTATCCCTAATTATTCTCTCCAACACTTTGCCCACCACAGAAGTAAGACTCACTGGCCTATAATTCCCTGGAAGGTCTCTCTTCCCCTTCTTGAACAACGGGACCACATTCGCTATCCTCCAGTCCTCCGGAACCACACCCGTAACCAACGACGACCTGAAGATCAGAGCCAGAGGCTCTGCAATCTCCTCTCTTGCCTCCCAGAGAATCCTAGGGTAAATCCCGTCCGGCCCAGGGGACTTATCCAACTTCAAACCCTCGAGAATATCTAGCACATCCTCCCTATCTACTTCGATACCTTCCAGTTTGCTACCCTGTACCTCAGTGTTCTCCATAACTACATTTACATCACCCTGCGTGAATACCGAAGAGAAATATTTATTCAGTGCCTCTCCAATCTCTTCAGGCTCCACGCACAACTTCCCACTGCTGTCTATGACTGGCCCTAATCTTGCCCTAACCAATCTTCTATTCTTAACATATCTAAAGAAAGCTTTAGGATTCTCCCTAATCCTATCAGCCAAAGTCTTCTCATGTCCTCTCTTTGCTCTCCTCAATTCACTCTTTAGCTCCCTCCTGGCTAATCTATAGCTATCCATTGCACTAACCGAGCCTTCAAGCCTCATCCTGACATAAGCCTCCTTTTTCCTTTTAACCAGCAAATCAACTTTTTTCATACACCAAGGTTCTCTTACTCGACCATTTCCTCCTTGCCTGACAGGGACATACTTATCAAGGACCCGCAGCAGCTGCTCCTTGAATAAGCTCCACATTCCAGATGTTCCCAGTCCCTGTAGCTTCCTAGTCCAATCTATGCACCCTAATTCTCTCCTGATGGCCTCATAATTACCCTTCCCCCAGCTATAACTACTGCCCCCAGCTTCATGCCTATCCCTATCCATCACTAAGGTGAACGTAACCGAATTGTGGTCACTATCACCAAAATGTTCACCAACTTCCAAGCCTAACACCTGGTCTGGCTCATTGCCCAGCACCAAATCCAATGTAGCCTCACCTCTAGTTGGCCTATCTACATACTGAGTCAAAAAACCTTCCTGCACACTTTGTACGAAAACTGACCCCTCTAACGAGCTAGAGCTATAGCTATTCCAATCAATATTAGTAAAGTTAAAGTCCCCCATAACAATTACCCTATTACTTTCACTCCTGACCAGAATTGACTTTGCAATCCTTTCCTCAACCTCTCTAGAACTTTTAGGAGGTCTATAAAAGACTCCCAACAGGGTGACCTCTCCTCTCCTGTTTCTAATCTCAGCCCATACTACCTCAACAGACAAGTCCTCATCAAACTTCTTTTCTGTCACTGTGATACAGTCTTTGACTAATAATGCCACTCCTCCCCCCCTTCTACCTCCTTCTCTACTCCGACTAAAGCATTTGAACCCTGGAACCTGCAACATCCATTCTTGTCCCTGCTCTACCCAAGTCTCTGAAATGGCCACAACATCGAAGTTCCAGGTACTGGTCCAAGCTGCAAGTTCCTCCCCCTTATTGCGAATACTCCTTGCATTAAAGTATACGCATTTCAAACCATGCCCTACCCCACCCGTATGCTGCTGTGTTTTACGGCTTTCCTCTATGACCCTCTTACTCTCATCCCTCTTAGCACCCCAACTATTCAGGATCCCACCCCCCCCCGAATCAGTTTAAAGCCCCCATCATAGCCTTAGCAAATTTTCCCCCCAAGATATTAGTTCCCCTCTAGTTCAGGTGTAGACCATCTCTCTTGTAGAGGTCCCACCTATCCCAGAATGAGTCCCAATTGTTAAGGAACCTGAACCCCTCCCTCCTGCACCATCCCCATAGCCACGAGTTCAAACATTCCCTCTCTCTATTCCTCTCCAAACTATCCCTTGGCACAGGCAAGAGTCCAGAGATAACCACTCTGCCAGTTTTGGCCCTAAGCTTCCACCCCAACTCCATAAATTTCTGTTTAATATCCCCTTCCCTTTTCCTACCTATATCATGTGTCCCTCCATGAACTATGACTTGGGGTTGACTCCCCTCACCCTTAAGAATCTTAAAAACCCGATCTGTGACATCCTGGACTCCAGCCCCTGGGAGGCAACACACCAGCCCTGTGTCCTGTTTATTACTATTTACCCTCCTATCTGTCCCTCTAACTATGGAGTCTCCTATAACTAGGCCTAATCTCTTATTTTCCCTACCCACCTGAGCATTCTCAGCAGGCTCACCCCAGAGACCTGCTCCCTTTGGTCAGCTCCAGTTGATTCTTCCTCAACTGTAGCCTCCAAGACAGAAAATTTGTTTCGGAGGGGAACAGCCCCAGGGGATTGTCTCCCCGATTGCTTCTTACCCCTCCTCCAAATAGTTGCCCACGAATCACTTTTAGGAGTGACTATCTCTTTGTTACTCCTGCCAATATCCTCCTCAACCTCTCGGATTATCCTGAGTTCCTCTAATTCCAGCTCCAGCTCCTTAACACGATCCTCAAGGAGCTGCAAATGTGCACACTTCCTGCAGGTGTAATCAGCAGGAACACTACTGGTGTCCCTCACCTCGTACATACTACAGGAGTTGCAACGGACTGCCTGCACTGCCATCCCTGATACTTTAATTTACTTTAAGGAGAGAGAAAAGAAAACTTCCCACACACTTTTATTATTAGGTTAGAGGAGGGGGGAGGGTGGGATACTCTACCTGTGTAGAGTATCGGGTTTCCTCTCTGGACCAATTTATAGAACTCAGTAAGAATTTAGCAACACCAATTATTAATCCAACCGATTTATTTGATAGTAAAAAAGCGAGCTTTCAACACTCCCGTGTCTTCATCAGGCAAATGCAGTGTTCTGGTCTGCAATAGCACACATCAGCACAGACAGTCAGAGATTGCTGATTAGAATGCGAATCCTTACATCTAACCTGCTATTCAAGTGTTAAAGTGGCTAACAATGTGTGTGAAGGGAATCCTGAGCATTGGTTAGAGAATTGTGTATTTTCTCCAGACAGCACAGTAAGTGAGGTTTTTTGCTAACCCAGGCAAGTTACGGGGGTTACAGATAGTGTGTCATGAAGCCAAGATCCCTGTTAAGACCGTCCTCATGTGTGCGGAGCTTGGCTATCAGTCTCTGCTCAGCGACTCTGCGCTGTCGTGTATCACGAAAGCCCCCTTGAAGAACATTTACCCGCAGGTCGGAGGCCGAATGCCCATGACTGCTGAAGTGTTCGCCCACAGGAAGGGAACTGTTTTGCCTGGTGATTGTTGAGCGATGCTCATTCATCCGCTGTCGTAGTGTTTGCATGGTCTCCCCAATATACCATGCTTCGGGACATCCTTTCTTGCAACGTATTAGGTAGACAACGTTGGCCGAGTTGCAAGAGTATGTACCGTGCACCTGGTGAATGGTATCCTCACGTTTGATGATGTCGTCCATGTCTATGATCTGGCATGTCTTGCAGAGGTTGCTGTGGCAGGGTTGTGTGGTATTGTGGTCACTGTTCTCCTGAAGGTTGGGTAGTTTGCTGCGAACAATGATCTGTTTGAGGTTATGCGGTTGTCTGAAAGCAAGAAGTTGGGGGGTGGGGATGGCCCAATTTATAGAGACAGAGAAAACTACAACTACCAGCAGCCTCCTAGTGACGACTTCTGGTTTCTTGTTAGTTTAAATAAAAACGGCAAAAACTACCCCCGCTCGCTATTTTAAACAAAGAGAAAAGTTAAAAAAGTAATTAACACACGAACTTCACGCTTTCCCAAATCGCTGCCTCTCGTGCTGCTCCAAGGGAACAAAAATCTATCCCACTCTTCTCAGTTACTACACGCTATTCCTTCTGTCTCTCTATCCCACTCCCCTCAGTCATTATATCCCACTCCCCTCAGTTACTACATGCTACTCCCCTCAGTCATTACATCCCTCTCCTCTCAGTCATTGCATCCCACCCCTTAGTCACTACATCCCACTCCCCTCAGTTATTACACTCTACTCCCCTCAGTCACTCTATCCGAATGCCCTCAATAACTACATCCCACTCCCCTCAGTCACTCTATGCAGGTGAACAAGTCTCTGAAGTTGGCAGAGCAAGTGGAGAAGGCTGTGAAGAAAGCATATAATATGTTAGCCTTTATAGGAAGGGGTATAGAGTACAAGAGCTGGCCTTTAATGTTGCAGTTGTATAAAACATTGGTTAGACCTCATTTGGAATACTGCGTCCAGTTCTGGTCGCCTTACTACCGGAAGGATGTGGAGACTCTGGAGAGAGTACAGAGGAGGTTTACCAGGATGCTGCCTGGTATGGAAGGTCTGAGTTACAAGAAGAGATTAGGCAAATTGGGACTCTTTTCCTTAGAAACATGTAGACTTAGAGGAGATCTAATAGAGGTGTACAAGATTTTGAAGGGGATTGATAGAGTAAACAGGGTTAAACTTTTTCCTAGGATGAACTCTAATAGCACGAGGGTCACAGGCTTAGAGTAAGTGGGTAAGGTATAATTTGGATGCCAGAGGGAGTTTTTTTCACACAGAGGGTGGTGGAGGTATGGAATGCGCTGCCAAGTAAAGTGGTGGAGGCAGGCACTCTGGAGTTATTTAAGAAATACTTAGATGGGCACATGAACAGAATGGGAATGGAGGGGTATAGAAAACTGATTTAAAATAGGGATCATGAGCCTTGGGAGTCCCTGGGAAGTGTGTAAATAGATGATGATATTGATGTACTTGTTTTTATCCTACAGGTGCTTTGGTCCACCTTGTTGTCTAACAAGGGACATACACGCGATGGGTCGTGAGAGGGCTGCTCTTGGATCTTTTTCGAGAGTATCCTAGTGCTTCACGTCGTTAGTGTACGCTTAACGTGGACCACCTGATGGGCAACACGACAGCTCAGTGACTATCGCTGTGCTGTGCAGATACATGGATTTGGGTCTGTGTCTGTCGGAGTTTGCGCATTCTCCCCGTGCTTGCGTGGATTTTCTCCGGGAGCTTCGGTTTCCTCCCACATCCCAAAGATGTGCTCTTAGGTTAATTGGCAAAACAAATTCTCCCTAAATTGTCTCAAATTTGGTTTTTAATCAATAGATCTATAAACATAGACAGGGATCGCGGCTAGAGGTGGGAATATTGGGGTGGCGGAGTGGGCTCATTGGGCCGAAGGGCCTGTTTCCTCTGCTGTTTTGTTCTTTGTTATTTGTGCATCCCACTCCCGTCCGAATACATTAAATCAGTATTCACGAAGGAGAGGGGCTTACTGATGGATCCTGTCTCCGAGGGAGCTGTGGACCAGTTGAGGTAATTAACCATATCGAGTTAGGAAGTGTTAGAGCTTCTAGGTAGCATTATAACTGATAAATCCCCAGGGCCTGATTGCATTTAGAACATAGAACATTACAGCACAGTACAGGCCCTTCGGCCCTCGATGTTGCGCCGACCAGTGGACCCTCTAACCTAAACTATTCCAAATCATCCATATGCCTATCCACCAAACATTTGAATGCCCCCAAAGTAGGCGAGTCCACAACTGCTGCAGGCAGGGCATTCCACGCCCTCACCACCCTCTGTGTGAAGAACCTGCCTCTGACATCCGTCCTATAACTACCACCTCTTAATTTAAAGTTATGTCCCCTCGTGTTGGTCATCACCATCCGAGGAAAAAGGCTCTCACTATCCACCCTATCCAATCCCTTGATCATCTTATACGCCTCAATTAGGTCACCGCGTAACCTTCTTCTCTCTAATGAAAATAACCACAGGTCCCTCAGCCTATCCTCATAGGGCCTTCGCACCATACCAGGCAACATCCTGGTAAACCTCCTCTGCACCCTTTCCAATGCTTCCACATCTTTCTCATAATGCGGCGACCAGAACTGTACGCAATACTCCAAGTGGTTTAGTTTGGAGGGGCATTGCTTTTTATATTGGTCGGCGCAACATCGAAGGCCGGAGGGCCTGTTCTGTGCTGTAATGTTCTATGTTCTATGTTCTAAGTGCGGCCGCACCAGAGCTTTGTACAGTTGTAACATAACCTCACGGCTCCTAAATTCAATCCCTCTACCAATAAAAGCTAACACACCATACGCCTTCTTAACAACTTTATCAACCTGGGTGCCAACTTTCAAAGAGCTATGTACTTGTACCCCAAGATCCCTCTGCTCGACAACGCTATTAAGGGTCCTTCCATTAGCCCTATATTTCATATGCCTGTTATTCCTACCAAAGTGAATCACCTCACACCTTATCTGTATTGAATTCCATTTGCCACCTCACAGCCCAGCTCTGCAACCTATCTATGTCCCTCTGCAAACTGTAACATCTCTCCTCGCTGTCCACAACTCCCCCCACTTTGGTATCGTCAGCAAATTTACTAATCCAACCCTCTACACCCTCATCTAGGTCATTTATAAAAATGACAAACAGCAGTGGCCCTAAAACAGATCCTTGAGGTACACCACTTGTAACTGCACTCCAGGTTGAATATTTCCCATCAACCACCACCCTCTGTCTTCTATCAGCTAGCCAATTCCTAATCCAAACTGCTAAATCACCTTCAATCCCATGCATCTGCACTTTCTGCAGTAGCCTACCATGGGGAACCTTATCAAACGCTTTGCTAAAATCCATATACACTACATCAACTGCCTTACCCTTATCTACCTCTTTGGTCACCTCCTCAAAAAACTCAATAAGGTTTGTGAGGCACGACCTACCCTTCACAAAACCGTGCTGACTATCCCTAATCAATTTATTCCTCTCTAGATGCTTATAAATCCTATCCCTTATAATTCTTTCCAAGACCTTGCCCACAACAGAAGTCAGGCTCACCGGTCTATAATTTCCAGGATGGTCCCTACTCCCCTTTTTGAACAAAGGGACAACATTTGCCATCCTCCAGTCTTCCGGCACTATACCTGTAGCGAACGACGACATGAAGATCAAAGCCAAAGGCTCTGCAATCTCCTCTCTAGCCTCCCAGAGAATCCTGGGGTAAATCCCATCTGGCCCAGGGGACTTATCAATTTTCATACCCTCAAGATTCGCTAACACCTCCTCCTCATGAACCTCAATCCTACCCAGTCTACAACCTGGTATCGCAGTATTCTCCCCGACAACACTGTCTTTCTCTTGCGTGAATACTGACGAAAAATACTCATTCAGTGTCTCTCCTATCTCCTCAGACTCCACGCACAACTTCCCACTGCTATCTCTGACTGGCCCTAATCTTGCCCTAACCAATCTTTTATTATTTATATACCTGTAAAAAGCTTTAGGATTCTCCTTAATCCTATCCGCCAAAGTCTTCTCGTGTCCTCTTCTAGCTCTTCTCAACTCCCTCTTTAGCTCCTTCCTGGCTGATTTATAGCTCTCTATTGCCCTAACTGAGCCTTCACGTCTCATCATTATATAAGCCTCCTTCTTCCTCTTCACCAGAGATTCAACTTCCCTAGTACACCATGGTTCCCTCACTCGACCACTTCCTCCCTGCCTGGCAGGTACATATTCATTAAGGACATGCAGAAGCTGTTCCTTAAATATGCTCCACATTTCAGATGTCCCCAGCCCCTGCAATTTCCTGCTCCACCCTATGCATCCTAAATCTCTCCTAATAGCCTCATAATTACCTTTCCCCCAGCTATAACTACTGTTATTCAGTACGTGCCCATCCCTTTCCATCACTAAGGTAAACGTAACCGAATTGTGGTCACTATCACCAAAGTGCTCACCCACCTCCAAGTCTAACACCTGGTCTGGTTCATTACCCAGTACCAAATCCAATATAGCCTCACCTCTTGTTGGCCTATCTACATACTGAGTCATGAAACCTTCCTGCACACATTGGACAAAAACTGACCCCTCTAACGTACTTGAACTATAGCTTTTCCAATCGATATTAGAAAAGTTAAAGTCCCCCATTACAACTACCCTGTTACTTTCACACCTATCCAGGATCAACTTTGCAATCCCTTCCTCTACTTCTTGGGAACTTTTTGGAGGCCTATAAAAAACTCCCAACAGTGTGACCTCTCCTTTCTTGTTTCTAATCTCAGCCCACACTACCTCAGCAGACAAGTCCACATCAAACGTCTTTTCTGCCACCGTAATGCTGTCTTTAACTAACAATGCCACTCCTCCCCCTCTTCTACCACCACCTCTGCTCTGACTGAAACATCTGAACCCCGGAACCTGCAACAACCATTCCTGCCCCTGCTCTATCCACGTCTCTGAAATGGCCACAACATCGAAGTCCCAAGCACCAATCCAGGCTGCAAGTTCATCCACCTTATTGCGTATGCTCCTCGCATTAAAGTATACACATTTCAAACCACCCTCCCGTTTGCCACTATACTGCTGCGACCTAGAAACCTTATCCGTGACCTCCCTATTCACATCCTCCTGTATACTGGCACAACAATTCAGGTTCCCTCCCCACCCGAATCAGTTTAAACCCCCAGAATAGCACTGGTAAATTTACCCCCCAAGATATTGGTACCTCTCCGGTTCAGGTGCAGACCATCCCTCTTGTAGAGGTCCCACCTTCCCCAGAATGAGCCCCAATTGTCCAAATACCTGAACCCTTCCCTCCTGCACCATCCCTTTAGCCACGAGTTCAAATGTTCTCTCTCCCTATTCTTTTCTATGCCATCCCGCGGCACAGGTAACAAACCAGAGATAACCACTCTGTTAGTTTTAGCCCTAAATTTCCACCCTAACTCTCTGAATTTCTGCTTTATATCCCCATCCCTTTTCCTACCTACATCATGGGTACCTACATGCACCACAACTTGGGGCTGGTTCCCCTCCCCCCTTAAGGATCCCGAACACTCGGTCAGAGATATCACTGACCCCAGCGCCCGGGAGGCAACATACCAACCGTGAGTCCCCCTCCTTCCCACAGACTCTCCTATCTATCTCCTCAGTCAGTACATTCCATTCCGCTCAGTTACTCCATTCTGCTCTCTCAGTCACTACATCCCACTCCCCTCAGTAAATACACCTCACTTCACTCAGTCACTACATCATTCTGGTGAGACATTCTGGAATCGTGGTGCACAAAGCTTGTGATGAATCTAGTCAGGAAGAAAAGAAAGGTGTACAAAACATTCAGAGAACTAATAGTTGTTAAAGATCTAGAGGAATATAAGGCTTATAGAGAGGAGCTTAAAAAGGAAAGTAGGAGAGCCAGAAGTGGTCATGATAAGGCCTTGGCGGGTAAGATTAAGGAGAATCCCAAGGTGTTCTACAAATATTGAAGGGTAAAAGGATGATAAGTGAAGAGATTGGACATTTATAAGGTGAAGGGGGAAAAGTTTGTGTGGAACCGGAAGAAATGGCAGAGGTGCTTAATGAGTAATTTACCTCGGTATTCACGGTGGAAAGTGATCTGGGAGGTTGTGCTGCAAGTTTGCAGTCGACTGAAAAGATTGAGTATGTTGGTATTCAGAAAGAGGATGTGTTGGAACATTTAAATTCTATCAAAATAGACAAGTCGCCGGCACCGGATGGGATGTTCCCCAGGTTACTGTAGGACGTGAAGGAAGTGATTGCAGAGCCTCTGGCGATGATTTTTGCGTCATTAATGGAGATTGGAGAGGCTCTGGAGGATTGGAGGATTGCAGATGTTGTTCCTATTTTCAAGAAAGAGAACAGGGATAGCCCGGGAAATTACCAACTGATGAGTGGTTGGTAAGTTGATGGAGAGGATCCTGAGGGATAGGATTTATGAGCATTTAGAGGAATTTAGCTTAATCAGAAATAGTCAACATGGGTTTGTCAAGGGCAGGTCGTGCCTTACGAGCCTAGTGGAGTTGTTTGAAAATGTGAGTGAACACATTGATAAAGGAAGAGCAGTGGACATGGTTTACATGGATTTCAGCAAGGCGTTTGGTAAGGTCCCCCAAACAAGACTTCTTGAGAAGATGAGAGGGCATGGGATCCGAGGGGCTTTGGCCTTGTGGATGCAGAACTGGCTTGCCTGTAGACAGCAGAGAGTAGTTGTGGATGGGCCTTTATCTGCATGGAGGTCGGTCACCAGTGGAGTGCCCCAGGGATCTGTTCTAGGACCCTTGCTGTTTGTCATTTTTATAAATGAACCAGATGAGGAAGTGGAGAGAAGGATGTAGGAAGGAAGAGCAGGGACGATATACAAAGGCAGTTCAGGGAGTTAGGGGGTAGGCTGAAGAGTAGGGCCTCCAAGGTGGTGATCTCAGGGCTGCTTCCAGGGCCGGGTAATAGCAGAGCCAGGAGAAATGAGATCCTACAGCTGAATGTGTGGCTGAAGGACTGGTGTAGGGCAGAGGGTTTCATATTTGTGGATAACTGGGAAGTCTTTGTGAAAGAAGGGCACCTGTATAGAAGGGACGGGGAACACTTAAATGGGAAGGGCCTGAATATCTCAGCTGGGAGGTTAGCTGGAGTGTTTCGGCAGGATTTAAACTAATATGGAGGGGGGGAGGGGCTGAGACCAATGGGAGATAGAGTAAGTCTGGATGTGAGGAAATAGACTGGGGAGAAGGAGGTTCCGAGTGGGCTTGGAGATCTGGAGTGTCTCTGTTTCAATGCGAGGAGCGTAACGGGAAAAACGGATCAACTTAGGGCCTTAATGTTTGCGAAGAACTTGGATGTGGTTGCGGTGACGGAGACGTGGTTAAAGGAAGGGGGAACAGTGGCAGCTGAATATTCCTGGGTATAAGTGTTTCAGGCGTGACAGAGAAGGGTCGAGAAGAGGTGGGGGAGTGGCGTTGTTAGTTAGGGAGAGCATCACGGCAGTGCAGAGAGAGGACAACATAGAGGAGTTTGGAGTGGAGTTGCTGTGGGTGTAGCTGAGGAATAGAAAGGGGGTGATTACTACACTAGGGGTGTATTATAGACCACCCAACAGCCCGTGGGTATTTGAAGAAGGCATATGTAACGTCATTTTGTTTAGGCACAGAAAGAACAGAGTCGTTATAGTGGGAGATTTTAATCTCCCTAGGGTGGATTGGAAGGTACCTAGAGCTGGGGGTTTGGATGGGCAGGAATTTATAAAATGTGTACTGGAAGGATCGTTGGAGCAGTATGTGGCTAGCCCGACTAGAGAAGGGGTTATATTGGATTTAGTAATGAGCCAGGGTAGGTGGGTTGATGTTGTAGTAGGGGAACATGTGGCTAACAGTGACCACAATTCTACTTTAGGATACAGATGGAAAAGGATGCTTTTGCCCTAGGGGCAGGGTGCTGAATTGGGGGAAGGATAACTACGGTCAGATTAGGCAGGAACTTATGGAAACTGATTGGGAACAGTTGTTTGAGGGTAAGTCCACGCTAGGCATGTGGGACTCTTTCAAGGGAATACTGAAAATGTTGCAAGATAGATATGTGCCGGCTAAGAGGAAGGACAGGAAAGGTCGAATTAAAGAGCCGTGGATTACTTGGGATATTGAAGACTTGGTTAGGAAGAGAAATAGAGGCGTACGTTAGGTCAAAGCAACTGGGAACGGAGAGAGCGTTGGAGGAATATAGAGAGAGTAGGAGGGAGCTCAAACACGGAGTTAGAAAGGCATAAAGGGGACATGAAATGATTTTGGCGGATAGGATTAAGGAAAATCCAAAGGTTTTTTACTCCTATGTTAGGAGTAAAAGGGTGGTTAGAGAAAAAATCAGACCTCTTAAGGACAGAGGAGGGGAACAGTGCTTAGAGCCCGAGGGAATGGCGGAGATCCTGAATGAATACTTTGCGTCAGTATTCACGAAGGAGAGGGGCTTGTTGACAGCTCCTGTCACTGAGGGAGCTGTGGACCAGTTGAGGGAAATATCCATACCGAGGGAGGAAGTGTTAGAGCTTCTAGGTAGCATTAAAACTGATAAATCTCCAGGGCCTGACTGCATTTATCCCAGGCTGCTTAGGGATGTGAGAGGTGAAATTGCTGGACCTCTGATGCAAATCTTTGTCTCTTCTTTGGACACAGGTGAGGTCCCAGAGCACTAGAGAATAGCTAATGTTGTACCGTTGTTTAAAAATGGTAGTAGGGATAACCCTGGAAATTATAGGCCGGTGAGTTTGACGTCAGTGGTAGGAAAGCTGTCGGAGGGGATTCTTAGAGATAGGATGTACAGGCACTTAGAGTGTTGCGATCTGATTAGGGATACACAGCATGGCTTTGTTAAGGGGAGGTCATGCCTTACGAATCTGGTGGAAGTTTTGAGGAGGTGACGAAATCGGTGGACGAAGCGCGAGCCGTTGATGTAGTCTCTTTGGATTTTAGTAAGGCGTTTGACAAAGTCCCTCATGGAAGGTTAGTCGAGAAGGTCAAAGCTAATGGGATACAAGCACAGGTAGTTAGATGGATAAGTAACTGGCTTGGTAATAGGAGACAGCGAGTAATAGTGGGAGAGTAATAGTGTTTTTCTAGCTGGAGGTCGTTCAGTAGTGGTGTGCTACAGGGCTTGGTACTGGGACCTCTTCTATTTGTAATATATATGAATGACTTGGAAGAGGGAGTAAATGGAGTGATCAGCAAGTTTGCAGACGATACAAAGATGGCTGGACTTGCGGATAGTGAGGAGCATTGTCAGGCGATGCAGCAGGTCATAGATAGGCTGGTAGCTTGGGCAGACAGATGGCAAATGGAATTCAATCCTGATAAATGTGAGGTGATGCATTTTGGGAGAAAGAATGTAGGGGGAGGTATATGATAAAGGGTAGACCTATTAAGAGTATAGAAATGCAGAGGGACCTGGGGGTGCAGGTGCACAAGTCTCTGAACGTGGCAGAGAAGGTGGAGAAGGTTGTCAAGAAAACATATGGTATGTTAGCGTTTATAGGAAGGGGAATAGAGTACAAGAGCTGGCCTTTAATGTTGCAGTTGTATAAAACATTGGTTAGACCTCATTTGGAATACTGCGTCCAAGGATGTGGAGACTCTGGAGAGAGTGCAGAGGAGGTTCATCAGGATGCTGCCTGGTGTGGAAGGTCTGAGTTACGAGGAGACGTTAGGCAAATTGGGGCTGTTTTCCTTAGAAAGACGTAGACTTGGAGGAGATCTGATAGAGGTGCACAAGATTATGAGAGGTATAGATAGAGTAAACAGGGTTCAGCTTTTTCCTAGGATGGCCTCAAGTAGCACAAGGGGTCACGGGCTTAGGGTGAGGGGGGTAAGGTATAATTTGGATGGTAGAAGGAGTTTTTTTTCCACACAGAGGGTGGTGGGGGTATGGAATGCCAAGTGGTGCAGGCAGGCACTCTGGGGTTATTTAAGGAATATTTAAATGGGCACATGAACAGAATGGGAATGGGGGGTATAGAAAACTGATTTAAAATAGGGATCATGAGCCTTGGGAGTCCCTGGGAAGTGTGTAAATAGATGATGATATTGATGTATTTGTTTTTATCTTACAGGTGCTTTGGTCCACCTTGTTGTCTAACAAGGGGCATACACGCAATGGGTCGTGAGAGGGCTGCTTTTGGATTTTTTTCGAGAGTATCCTAGTGCTTCACATCGTTAGTGTACGCTTGACCTGGACCATTTGGTGGGCAACACGACAGCTCAGTGACTATCGCTGTGCTGTGCAGATACATGGATTTGGGCCTCTGTCTGTGGGAGTTTGCACATTCTCCCCATGTTTGTGTGGGTTTTCTCCGGGTGCTCCGGTTTCCTCCCACATCCCAAAGATGTGCTCTTAGGCTGATTGGCAGAACAAATTCTCCCTAAATGTCTCAAATTTGGTTTCAATGCATAGATCTGTAAACATAGACAGGGATCATGGGTGGAAGTGGGTTTTTCGGGGTGGCGGCGCGGGCTTGTTTCCCTGTGCTGTTTTGTTTTTTGTTCTTTGGAAAGATGGGTTAGAACATAGAACATAGAACTTGTCCAAGTCTCTCTGCAAACTATAACACCCCTCTTCACTATCTACCACTCCTCCGACTTTGAAAAAAACAGATCTCTGAGGTACACCACTTGTAACCAAACTCCACGATGAATAATTTCCATCAACCACCACCCTCTGTCTTCTATCTGCTAGCCAATTCCTGATCCAATTAGCTAAATCACCCTCTATCCCATACATCTGCATTTTCTGCAGAAGCTTTCCATGGGCCACCTTATCGAACGCCTTACTAAAGTCCATATATACCACATCAACTGCCTTACCCCCATCCACCTCTTTGGTCACTTTTTCAAAAAACTCAAAGGTTAGTAAGGCACGACCTACCCTTCACAAAACCATGCTGACTATCCCTAATCAATTCATTTCTCTCTAAATAACTATAAACTAGTAAGCTCCCCGATGATACGAAGTTTGGTGATGTTATGAATAGTCTGGAGGGATGTCAGAAGTTGCAGCAAAGCAAAGATACGATGCAAGAATCAGCAGAGAAGTGGCAGATGGACTTCAATGCAGATGAATGTGTAGTGGTCCATTTTGACAGGACCAATGGAATGAAGGAATATAATATCAAGGATAGGATTCTTGACCGTGTTGAGGAGCAGAAGGAACTTGGGGTCCGGATCCACAGGACTCTTAAATCGGCCTCTCAGGTGGATGTGGTCAACATGTATGGTGTACTGGTCTTCATTAATCAAGGAATTGAGCTTAGGAGGCGGGAGGTAATGCTGCAACTTTATAAGACCCTTGTTTGTACTGTGCGCAGTTCTGGTCGCCTCACTACAGGAAGGATATGGAAGCTATTGAGAGGGTGCAGAGGAGATTTACAAGGATGTTGCCTGGATTGGGAGGCATGCCTTATTATGATAGGTTAAGGGAATTAGATTTCTTCTCCCTGGAGAGACGAAGGTTGAGAGGCGAGCTGATAGAGGATTATAAGATGTTGAGATGAATAAATGGGGTGGATTTTCGGAGGCTATTTTCCAGAGCTGAAATGGTCACTATGAAAGGACACAGGTTTCAGGGCCTGGGCAACAAGAACAGAGGATACGTTAGGATGTAAGATTTTCACAGAGAGGGTGATGAGTGTGTGGAATCGGCTGCTGTCAGTGGTGGTGGAGGCAAACTCGCTGGGGTCTTTTCAAAGACTCCTGGATGTGTACATGGGATTAAATGGGATTGGGCGTTACAGATTGTTCTGTGGCCTGGTAGGTACTGAAATGATCGGCACAACTTGTGGCTTGTTCTATGTTCTCTGTATATCACTCATCCCTCAGTCACAACATCCCATTCGCCTCACTCCTACATCCCACTCCCCTCAGTCACTAAATCGCACTCCCCTCAGTCACTCCGTCCCACTCCCCTCAATCACTCTGTCCTACTCCCCTCAGTCACTCCATCCCACTGCCCTCAGTCACTCCGTCCCACTCCCCTCAGTTCTACGGTCACAAATATATCTCCCCTCAGAAACTGTATCCCTCTCTTCTCAGTCCATAAATGTCTCAGTCTCCCATTCTTTATCCTGTGAGTGAGTGCAGAGTGATGTGTTAACTGATGACAGTAGGACACCACTCACTGTGCCCACAATCCCACTCAGCTCAGTGAGGAATTACAGCATTATATTATGTGTATGTTCAAATCTGTAAAAAAACATCAGCGGATTGACACCTGGAGTTAGGGATTCTGGTGGGATTTGGGAACTGGATTCAGTGGAGATTGGGAGGGAGGTCTCTCTGGATTCCTGTCCTGGTGTTGTGCTGGGATCTGTGACAAAAGAGGAGAAATAGGAGATCACAAAAGAGAATTCATCTCAGTTGGTAATCTGTTGGTTACGTAAATTCATTAAATCTGATTTCCCCTCAGTCACTCCATCCCACTCCCCTCAGTCACTCCATCCCACTCCCCTCAGTCACTCCATCCCACTCCCCCCAGTCACTCCATCCCACTCCCCTCAGTCACTCCATCCCACTCCCCTCAGTCACTCCATCCCACTCCCCTCAGTCACTCCATCCCACTCCCCTCAGTCACTCCGTCCCACTCCCTCAGTCACTCCGTCCCACTCCCCCAGTCACTCCATCCCACTGCCCCCAGTCACTCCGTCCCACTCCCCTCAGTTACTCAGTCCCACTCCCCTCAGTCACTCCGTCCCACTCCCCCCAGTCACTCCGTCCCACTCCCCCCAAGTCACTCCGTCCCACTCCCCTCAGTCACTCCGTCCCACTCCCCTCAGTCACTCCGATCCCACTCCCCCCAGTCACTCCGTCCCACTCCCCTCAGTCACTCCGTCCCACTCCCCTCAGTCACTCCGTCCCACTCCCCTCAGTCACTCCGTCCCACTCCCCTCAGTCACTCCGTCCCACTCCCCTCAGTTATACAATCACAAATATATCTCCCCTCAGAAACTGTATCCCTCTCTTCTCAGCCCATAAATGTCTCAGTCTCCCATTCTTTCTCCTGTGAGTGAGTGCAGAGTGATGTGTTAACTGATGGCAGTAGCACACCACTCACTGTGCCCACAATCCCACTCAGCTCAGTGAGGAATTACAGCATTATATTCTGTGTATGTTCAAATCCGTAAAAACACCAGCAGCGGATTGATACCTGGGGCTCGAGATTCCGTTGGGATTTGGGAACTGGAGTCAGTGGAGGTTGGGAGGGAGGTCTCTCTGGATTCCTGTTCTGGTGTTGTGCTGGGATCTGTGACCAAAGAGGAGAAATGGGAGATCACAAAGGAGAATTCATCCCAATTGGTAATCTGCTGGTTACGTAAATTCATTACATCTGATTTCCCCTCAGTCACTCCATCCCACTCCCCTCAGTCACTCCATCCCACTCCCCTCAGTCACTCCATCCCACTCCCCTCAGTCACTCCATCCCACCCCCTCAGTTATACAATCAAAAATATATCTCCCCTCAGAAACTGTATCCCTCTCTTCTCAGCCCATAAATGTCTCAGTCTCCCATTCTTTCTCCTGTGAGTGAGTGCAGAGTGATGTGTTAACTGATGGCAGTAGGACACCACTCACTGTGCCCACAATCCCACTCAGCTCAGTGAGGAATTACAGCATTATATTCTGTGTATGTTCAAATCCGTAAAAACACCAGCAGCGGATTGATACCTGGAGTTAGGGATTCCGTTGGGATTTGGGAACTGGAGTCAGTGGAGGTTGGGAGGGAGGTCTCTCTGGATTCCTGTCCTGGTGCTGTGCTGGGATCTGTGACCAAAGAGGAGAAATGGGAGATCACAAAGGAGAATTCATCCCAATTGGTAATCTGTTGGTTACGTAAATTCATTACATCTGATTTCCCCTCAGTCACTCCATCCCACTCCCCTCAGTCACTCATCCCACTCCCCTCAGTCACTCCATCCCACTCCCCTCAGTCACTCCATCCCACTCCCCTCAGTCACTCCATCCCACTCCCCTCAGTCACTCCATCCCACTCCCCTCAGTCACTCCATCCCACTCCCTCAGTCACTCCACCCACTCCCCTCAGTCACTCCATCCCACTCCCCTCAGTCACTCCATCCCACTCCCCTCAGTCACTCCATCCCACTCCCCTCAGTCACTCCATCCCACTCCCCTCAGTCACTCCATCCCACTCCCCTCAGTCACTCCATCCCACTCCCCTCAGTCACTCCATCCCACACCCTCAGTTCTACAGTCACAAATATATCTCCCCTCAGAAACTGTATCCCTCTCTTCTCAGCCCATAAATGTCTCAGTCTCCCATTCTTTCTCCTGTGAGTGAGTGCAGAGTGATGTGTTAACTGATGGCAGTAGGACACCACTCACTGTGCCCACAATCCCACTCAGCTCAGTGAGGAATTACAGCATTATATTCTGTGTATGTTCAAATCCGTAAAAAAAACATCAGCGGATTGATACCTGGAGTTAGGGATTCCGTTGTGATTTGGGAACTGGATTCAGTGGAGGTTGGGAGTGAGGTCTCTCTGGATTCCTGTCCTGGTGCTGTGCTGGGATCTGTGACCAAAGAGGAGAAATGGGAGATCACAAAGGAGAATTCATCCCAATTGGTAATCTGTTGGTTACGTAAATTCATTACATCTGATTTCCCCTCAGTCACTCCATCCCACTCCCCTCAGTCACTCCATCCCACTCCCCTCAGTCACTCCATCCCACTCCCCTCAGTCACTCCATCCCACTCCCCTCAGTCACTCCATCCCACTCCCCTCAGCACTTCCCACTCCTCATCACTCATCCCACTCCTCATCACTCCATCCCATCCCCTCATCACTCCATCCCACTCCCCTCAGTCACTCCATCCCACTCCCCTCAGTCACTCCGTCCCACTCCCCTCAGTCACTCCGTCCCACTCCCCTCAGTCACTCCATCCCACTCCCCTCAGTCACTCCGTCCCACTCCCCTCAGTCACTCCTTCCCACTCCCCTCAGTCACTCCGTCCCACTCCCCTCAGTCACTCCGTCCCACTCCCCTCAGTCACTCCTTCCCACTCCCCTCAGTCACTCCATCCCACTCCCCTCAGTCACTCCATCCCACTCCCCTCAGTCACTCCATCCCACTCCCCTCAGTCACTCCGTCCCACTCCCCTCAGTCACTCCGTCCCACTCCCCTCACACTCCTCCCACTCCCCTCAGTCACTCCGTCCCACTCCCCCCATCACTCCTCCCACTCCCCCCAGTCACTCCGTCCCACTCCCCTCAGTCACTCCGTCCCCCCACTCCGTCCCCTCCCCCCAGTCACTCCGTCCCACTCCCCTCAGTCACTCCGTCCCACTCCCCTCAGTCACTCCATCCCACTCCCCTCTCACTCCGTCCCACTCCCCTCAGTCACTCCATCCCACTCCGCTCAGTCACTCCATCCAAAAGTCAGAAGGGAAAGGGGGAGAGCAGGAGAGCGCAAGTTATTTGGGACCCGTTAGTTAGAGGGGTAGGTCGGGGGTTGTGTGGCAGCAGAAGAGACCCACAGATGTTATATTGCCTCCTGAATGCCAGGAGGAGTGATGTCTCGGACCTATTTTTCAGGATTTTTAATGGGGAGGGTGGACAATCACAAGTTGTGATGCACATCGGTCCCAATGGCATCGGTAAGAGAAGATTTGAAACAGGAATTTAGGGAGTTAGGATGGAAGCTGAGAAGTAGCAGAAAGCATGTTTTCATCTCTGGTTTGTTGCTGGTGCCACGTGTTAGTGAGTTGAGGAACAGGGAGACAGTTTCAACAACATGGATAATTGGAGCAGATACTGGGGAAAGTGGGACTTGTACAAACAGGAGGGTTTGACTGAACCAAAAGGGAATCAATATCCTAGGAGGGAAATTTACTGAAGCTCTTCAGGGGAGAGTTAAACTAATTTGTCAAGGGGATAGGAGTAGGAGGTGTGGTCCAGAAGTCAGTGTTAACTGTAGTGAGGTACTGAGAAAGGTGTCAAGGTCGCAGGAATGCACAGGGAGACAGAATGGTGGGTTGAAGTGTGTCTACTTCAATGCAAGGAACATCCAAAATAAGGTTGGTGAATTTGGAGTGTGGATTGGTACTTGGGACTATGATGTTGTGGCCATTACGGAGATATGGTTAAAACAGAGACAGGAATGGTTGTTGGCAGTTCCGGGGTATAGATGTTACAGTAAGAGTAGGGAAGGTGGTAAAAGAGGTGGAGGAGTAGCATTGTTAATCAAGGATAGTTTAATGACTGCTGAAAGGCATTTCGAGGGGGTCTGTCTACTGAGGTAATATGGGCTGAATTTAGAAATAGGAAAGGATCAGTCACGTTGTTAGGAGTTTTCTAAAGGCCCCCAAATAGT
This sequence comes from Sphyrna mokarran, assembly GCA_024679065.1. Lineage (NCBI taxonomy): Eukaryota > Metazoa > Chordata > Chondrichthyes > Carcharhiniformes > Carcharhinidae > Sphyrna > Sphyrna mokarran. The sequence continues at coordinate 210,675 of JAGIQG010000018.1, read as the reverse complement.
AAAAGAGATATGGAGGAGGAAATGGCAAAGCAAATTATGGATAGGTGTGGAGGTCACAGGGTAGTTATCATGGGTGACTTTAGCTTGCCAAATATTCATTGGAACTTTTTTAGATCAAATAGTTCGGATGGGACACATTTTGTACAGTGTGTGGAGGAGAGATTATTGACACAATATGTGGATAAGCCGACAAGAGGTGGGGCCACATTGGACTTGGTACTAGGTAATGAACCGGGCCAAGTGTTAGATTTGTTTGTTGGGGAGCACTTTGGAGATAGTGATCACAATTCAGTGTCCTTCATTATTGCAATGGAGAGGGATAGGGTAATACAGCAGGGCAAGGTTTATGATTGGGGCAGGGGTAATTATGATGTGATTCGGCAAGAAATGGGGAGCATAAGATGGGAGCAGAAACTGTCAGGTATGGACACAAACGAAAAGTGGAGCTTGTTCAAGAACAAATATTGCAAATAGGTATGTCCCTGTCAGGCAGGGAGGAAATAGCTGAGTGAAGGAACCATGGTTCACAAAGGAGATTGAATATCTTGTCAAGAGGGAAAAGGAAGCGTGTGTAAGGCTAAGAAAACAAGGTTCAGTTCAGTCGCTTGAGGGTTACAAGGTAGCTTGGAATGAGCTAAAGAAAGGAGTTAGGAGAGCAAGGAGGGGGCGTGAGAAGTTCTTGGTGAATCGGATCAAGGAAAACCCCAAGGATTTTTAAACTTATATGAGGAAGAAAAGACGACCAGGGTGAGATTAGGCCGGTCAAGGATCGTTGTGGGAAGTTGTGCATGAAGTCAGAAGAGATAGACGAGGTGATGAATGAATACTTTTCTTCAGTTTTCACCAAGGAGAGGGGCCATGTTTTTGAGGATGACACTGTGATACAGGCTGTTGTTCGTCCATCATCGTCGATGAGGATCTTGACACAATCAGTTATTTTGAGGCTGGTTGCGGTGTGTCCGAAGATGACCGATCAGGCCAATTTGGGCACAGAATATCCTGGCACATATTGGACAGATGCTGTAGCTGGTGGCTCTGGACTTGTGCAGCTCGCATTTTAGTTGTGCTTCAGCAAATACACCTTGCTTCATGAGCTTGACAGCCTTTGTGGATGAGGCAGCACCAGGCAGGGCGGTTTTGTGCCAGTGTTTCGCAAGTTGTCGTGTCCATGTCAAGCAACTTCAGGGAGGCCTTGAGTGTGTCTCTGAAATGTTTCTTCTGCGCTCCATGTGAGTGTGGTGTATAAGGAGCAGGCTGGTACATGACTTTGGTCTTTTAATGTTGATGGTGAGTCCAAAGTTGTCACAAGCCGTGGAAAAGTGTCCATACTGACTTGCATCTCTGGCTCTGAGCCGGCATACAGGGCACAGTCATTGGCAAAGAGGAAATCTCTCAGAACACTCTCTTTCACTTTGGTAAGAGCTTGAAGTCTCTTCAGGTTGAAGAGCTTCCCATCCACTTTGTACTTGAGGCTGATTCCAGAAACACTGTCCTGGAAGGCATCATTCAGCATGGCAGTAAACATCATGCTGAACAGTGTAGGTGCGAGCACACAGCTCTGTTTGATGCTATTGGTGACTGGGAATGCCTCAGAGGAGTCTCCGCCATCCAGTACTATGGCCATGAAACTAGCGTACCATCTGAGTGAATTTGGGGGAGCAGCCAAACTTTAACATGATCCTCCACAGGCCTTGTTGGTGGACAATATCGACGGCTTTCGCGAGGTCAACAAAGGTTGTGTAGATCTCACGGTTCTGCTCCTGACATTTCTCCTTGAGTTGGTGTGCAGCAAAAATCATGTCAGTAGTCCCATGACCTTTGTGGAAAACACACTGTGACTCTGGAAACAGGCCAAGCTCCAGATCAGTGAGCAGACCATTTAGCAGGTCTCTTGCGAGGGTTTTTCCTGTGATGGAGAGCAGCGAGATTCCTCAGTGGTTTTTGCATACTTGCCGGTCGCCCTTCCTTTTGTAGAGGTGTACGATAGAACATAGAACATTACAGCGCAGAACAGGCCCTTCGGCCTTCGATGTGGCACCGACCAATTTGGAAAAAGCAATGACCCTCTAACCTAAACCATTCCCTTTTCATCCATAAACATATCTACTAACCTCTTAAATGCCACCAAACTTGGCGTATCTACAACTGACGCAGGCAGGGCATTCCACTCCCTAACCACCCTCTGGGTAAAGAACCTACCTCTGATATCCGTCCTATAACTACCACCCCTTAATTTAAAGCTATGTCCCCTCGTGCTAGCTTTCTCCATCCTAGGAAAAAGGCTATCACTGTCCACCCTATCTAAACCTCTAATCATCTTATATGTTTCAATAAGGTCCCCTCTTAGCCGCCTCCTTTCTAACGAAAACAACCTCAAATCCCTCAGCCTCTCTTCATAAGACCTGCCCTCCATACCAGGCAACATCCTGGTAAACCTCCTCTGTACCCTCTCCAATGCCTCCACATCTTTCTTATAATGTGGGGACCAGAACTGCACACAATACTCCAAGTGCGGCCGCACTAGAGTTTTGTACAGTTGCAACATGACGTTGCGGCTCCAAAATTCAATCCCCCTACCAATAAAAGCTAAGACTCCATATGCCTTCTTAACAACTTTATCGACTTGACTGCCAACTTTCAGGGATCTATTAACATATACACCAAGATCCCTCTGTTCATCAACACTATTAAGAGTCCTACCATTAGCCCTATACTCTACACATTTATTATTCCTGCCAAAGTGCATTACCTCACACTTTTCCACATTAAACTCCATTTGCCACCTCTCGGCCCAGCTCTGCAACTTGTCCAAGTCCCTCTGCAAACTATAACACCCCTCTTCACTATCTACCACTCCACCGACTTTGGTATCATCCGCAAATTTTTAAGCATCTTTTCAGATCCTGAGGAAGCATTTTTAAGATCCTGAGGAATGGATCCTTGATTCCAAAAGGACTGGAACAACTCGTTGAGCTTCTCGATAAGTCCAGGACCAAGTTTTATAGATCTCTGCGGGTATGGCATCTGCCCCTGGGGCTTTGCCATTGGATAACTGGCTGACAGCTTTCGTGACTTTGGCTACTACCCGTGGGTCATCCATGGCGCTGTTGATATCAGTCTGGGGAATCCTGTCTATCACCTCATCGTTAATAGATGACTGTTGGTTGAGGACGGCTTCAAAGTGTTCAGCCCATCTCTGCAGGATCTGAGCCTTCTCGGTAATGAGAGTTGCACAAAAACATAGAAATATAGAACATTACAGCAGAGTACAGGACCTTCAACCCTCAGTATTGTGCCAAGCTATATCCAATCCCAAGATCAAGCCATCCCACTCCCTTTCATTCTGGTGTGCTCCATGTGGCTGTCCAATAACCATGAAAGACTCCAGTTGCACCATCTGCACTCAGGAGGGGGGAGCTCCCGAGAGATTGAGGTCCATTGAGCGTGTTGAGGGCTTCATAGAATGCTTCAAGTCATTCCTGTCAGTGTATCCCTGTATTTCATCTGCCTTGGTGCTCAGCCAGGCATCCTGCATTTTACACAGTTTATCCTGGACTGTCCTGCGAGCACTGGGAAAAGCATTTTCCTTGGCAGCTGAAGATGGGTCGTTCTGACAGATGCGATGAAGACGGTGCTTTTCAACAAGTAGAGTCTGTATCTCCTCATCATTCTCATCGAACCAATCATGGTGCTTGTAGGTGAGGGCCCGAGCGTCTTCAGCACAGATGTACGGACAGCATCCCTGAAGTATTCCCAGTCATCCTCAGCGCTGCCTGTGAGGTGTAGATCAGAGCTTGATTTAAATCTTCAGCCAGTGCTGAAGCTATGCTGGGGTTCTTTCACTTGGCCGCATTGATTCTTTTCATAACCTGCTTCCTTGTGGTCGCCTCTTGGGTCTGATGTGCAGCCTCATTTTGGAGACAATGAGCCTGTGATCTGTCCAGCAGTCAGCACCACACATGGCCTTGGTCACTCTGACATCCTGCCTGTCTTTTCTCCTGACAATGACATAGTCGATAAGATGCCAATGCTTCGAGCAGGGGTGCATCCAGGAGGTCTTGTTATGGGTAAGCAGACAGAAGGTTGTGTTGGTGATGAGGAGGTTGTGTGTTGCACAGGTCTTCATTAAGAGTAGGCCGTTACTGTTACACTTGCCCACTCCATGCCTCCCAATGACTCCCTGCCAGATTGCAGAGTCACACCTACTCTTGCAGAGTCACACCTACTCATCAGTGTGACTCCTGATGGCGAATCCAACTCCAGCATCACGATGCTCATCGCTGTGCGACTGCTCCAGAAAAAAAGTGTATCCACCTCCAGTTTCAGTCAACTGACCTACGTTGGCAAGACAAGTTTCCCTCAGGACTGCAATGTCAATGTTGTATCTTGTAAATTCTCTGGCAACTAAGGCTGTTCTTCTCTCTGGTCTGTCTGCTGTAGGGTTGTCCAAAAGCGTGCGCATGTTCCAAGTGCCAATTTTGTGTGTTCGACTGCAAGATGGGATCCCCACCAGCTGTGGTAATCTGGTCAGGATGTATTCAAGCAGGCAATGTTTAGGGCAACTTTTTCTCCCCTTCCTCATTGTACAGAGGTGAGCAGTGCATTCCTGAAAACGACTGATCAGTCGCACAGATAAATACCGAGTTAGATTGTTGCTTCGATCAGCAGAAAATGACCATTAGACCTGAGCCGTCTGCATGACTACAGCCCCCAGTGTATCCACACCTGCTGCTTCACTGCTTGTCCATCGCCGCAGGACATCAAGGGTTGAACAGGATGATGATGATGATGATGTTGAGACTAGTGCTTGATTTGGATTAAAGTGAGCGCATCAGCCTCACTCTCTCTTCCCAATTCCCATCTCGATCCAGATGCAAGACAAGAGTCAAGACGGTTGGAGATGGGACCAGGGACAGTGGATGACCAGGACTTCTTCTGTATCTTGTCCTGCTCTTCACATTCCACAGCACCTGCAGAGACCGTCGTCTTGACGGTTGGACCTTCCATTGGTCTCTTCCGCTGGACTCTGTCTTCACATGCTGGGATAGATATCCCCCTATCTCATCGAGGATACAAGCTAATAGGCTGGAAGAGGGAGATGTTCTGAGAGAAGATGTATTAGCAATTTTGAAAAAAATGGCAAATGTTGGATAAGTCCTCTGGTCCAGATGGGATAAATCCTGGGATACTTTGATGGAAAGGGATGAGATTGCAGAGTCTTTAGCTTTGATTTTTTAGGTCCTCACCGTCCACGGGGATTGTACTAGATCTTGGCTGAAAAATGGCAGATGGAGTTTAACCCTGTTAACTGTGAGGTGATTCATTTTGATACAACAAAGGTAGGGTCAAAGGTAGGGTTCTGAGGAATGTGGAGGAATAGAGAGATTTCAGGGTTCATATCTACAGATCTCAAAAGTTGCCACTCATGGATAGATCTGAAGAAGGCTTATGGTGTTAGCGTTTAGAAGGGGTTTGATTTTAAGAATGTTGTTCCTCTGTTCAAGAAAGGAAATAGGAATGACGGTGGGAATTATAGGCTGGTTAGTCTTACTTCAGATGTCAGTAAGTTGATGGAAAAGGTCCTGAGGGATAAGATTTACGACCATTTAGAAAAATGCAGCTTAATCCGGGATAATCAACACGGTTTCGTGAGGGATAAGTCTTGCCTCACAAATTTGATTGAATTCTTTGAGAAGGTAACTAAGCATGTTGATGAAGGTAGAGCAGTTGATGTCGTATACAGGATTTTATTAAGGCGTTTGATAAGATTCCTTATGATAGGTTCATGAAGAAAGTAATGAGGTGTAGGACAGAGGGAAATTTGGCTGATTGATAATAACTGACTGTATCATGGAGGTAGAGATGCCGGTGTTGGACTGGGGTAAACACAATAAGGAGTCTCACAACACCAGGTCAGAATCCAACAGGTTTATTTGATTCCACACACCCGACGAAGGAAAACCGTTCCAAAAGCTTGTAAGATTACTATCAAATAAACTGGTTGTTGTGAGACTTCTTACTGTATCATAGAAGACAGAACATGATGGTGAATGGAAAAGTTTCAGACTGGAGGCGAATTACCCACGGTGTACCGCAGGGGTCAGTGATGGGTCCGCTGCTTTTTGTGATTTTTATCAATGACGTGGAAGAGGAGACTGAAGAGTGGGTTAGTAAATTTACTGATAACACCACGATTGGTGGAGTCGTGGATGAGGTGGAGGGATGTTGTAGGCTGCAAAGAGATGATAGGATGCAGAGCTGGGCAGAAAAGTGACAGATGGAGTTTAACACTGCGTGAGGTGATTAATTTTTGTAGAACAAATTGGAATGTGGATTACAGGGTCAACAAGAAGGTTCTGAGGAATGTGGAGGAATGGAGAGATCCACAGATCTCTGAAGGTTGCCACTCAAGTGGATAGAGCTGTGAAGAAGATCTACAGTATGTTAGCGTTTATTAACAGGGGGTTTGAGTTTAAGAATCGTGGGTTAGTAAATTTACTGATAACACCAAGATTGGTGGAGTAGTGCAACTATACAGAACCTTTGTGAGACCTCATTTGGAATATTATGTGCAGTTCTGGTCACCTCACCGTGGAATCACTGGAAAAAAGTGCAAAGGAAATTTGCCAAGATGCTGCCCGGTTTGGAGGGTAGGTCCTATGAGGAAAGGTTGAGGGAGCTGGGGTTTTTCTCTTAAGAGCAGAGAGGATGAGAGGCAATTTAATAGGGGTTTATAAGATGATGAGGGAGATAGTGTGGATCTGCAGAGACTGTTTCTCACTCTCTCTTCCCAATTCCCATCTAGATCCTTGAGTGGATGTAGCTGTTACTAGAAGACATAACTATAAAATTCATGGTGGGAGATATAGGAGGGATGTCCGAGATAGATTCTTCACTCAGCGAGTGTTTGGAGTGAGGGATGCACTGCCTGCTGTGATAGTGGAGTTGGACACTTTAGGAACTTTCAAGCGATTATTGGATAGACACACGGAGCACACCAAAATGACAGGGAGTGGGATAGCTTGATCTTGGATTTGGATAAAGCTTGGCACATCATCGAGGGCTGACGGGTCTGTACTGGGATGTACTGTTTTTTCTTTCATGTTCTATGTACAATCCACTAATCTCTGTCACCTCAGCCCAAACATCTCAATCTCTACAACCCCCTTTCCTCAGTCACTCTATCACATTCCCTTCAGTCCCCTTGTCTTAATCACCTCAGCCACTACATCATTCTCCACTCATCACAACATCTAACTACTCTGTCTCCATCCACCAATCCATCCATCCATCCGCCTGTCCGTCTGTCCCTCTGTCATCTGTCTAACTGTCCATCTGTTCTTTCATTAATTAATCCATCCATATTCCCACAACCTCATAACTCATCTATCAATCTTCCATCCATCCGTCCATCTGACTGTAAGTACGTCCATCCATCCACCCATCCTGTTATTACTGAGTTCACAGAGTCACATTGCTTTATGATATTCTAATCATTGCCTACCTGTACAATAAGCAGCGTAACAATGAGGTGGTGGTTTCAGCTCGTAAACAAAGTAATCACTGCAGTTTTTAATCTTAATGTCCAGTGTGTAGCTACAGAAGTCCCCCTTCGTGAAGCAGACTGCCCTGGTTGCCTCCCCTTGTCCCACAGTGGGATGTAAACCTGCCATGGGGTTAATTAAACATTGAGAACTGTCACAGCGTGAAGCACCGGCTGGTTAAGGAATGGTTATTACAGAATCTGATAGTACCGTTTAACCAGATTGGGATATCAGTGGAGCAGTGACGTCCCGAGACAGCCTGTTCCGGAATCTTCCATCCAGCAGAACTGAAAAAGCAATCACAGAGTCATTTCCTGAACTGATGACACTCATTCATCTGTGTCCAGACTTGTACCAGCAGAGGGTGTGGGTCCCATCACTGACTAAAACACAACTGCTTACTGATGTCCTTTCAGTGATCTGGTCTGATCTACATGTGGTTCCTGATCAACATCAATGTGAATGATTCTTAAATTTCTTCCCGGTTGGCCAATAACTATTGTTCAGCCAGCGGTTCCCACATCCACGGAATGACAAAAAAAATAAAAACTGCCACTTGTTCTTCCCTCCCCTCTATTCTTGCAAATTGGCGTTTATTTTCTGCCCCAATTTGATATCTGTTCCATCACGTGTATCTCCCTTTCTCTCCGTCCTTTCCTCTGCTTTGTCCAATTCTATTCCCTTTCTTTGTACCTGCTTCCTGCTCATTCACCTATCCGAAAGCTCCCTTCTTACTCCTGTCCCTCTGCGTAATGTGCCACAATTGTCTTCATCTTACACGTCCCACAATAGTGGCCTAGTGCTTCACGTCGTTAGTGTAAGCTTAAACGGGACCATCTGATGGGCAACATGACAGCTCAGAGACTATTGCTGTTGCTGTGCAGACACATGGATTTGGGCCTGTGTCTGCAGGAGTTTGCACGTTCTCCCCATGGTTGCGTGGGTTTTCTCCGGGTGCTCCGGTTTCCTCCCACGTCCCAAAAATGTGCTCTTAGGCTGATTGGGTAACAAATTGTCCCTATATTGGTCCCTATATGGGAATCTTCCACAATAGGCATAGCCTAAAGTCATGGATATGTCATTAAGACGTTAGGACGGCAGCGCGGGCTCACTGGGCCGAAGGGCCTGTTTTCCGTGCTGTGTTGCTCTTTGTTCTTTGTTCTTTGTCTAAGATTCTGCATGGGACAGAGATGTGGAAAGAGTGTTTCTTTTTGTGGGAATACCTTGAGCTGTGGATGAGGTGCTGCTTAATGTCAGAAGTCACTCCTTATAGACAAATATCCATCAGGGACCTGTGAAGCTTTAGTGTCGGATGCAAACAATTTGAATATTTTAAGACAGATGTTCTTGTTAAGTAGCTGGATAATGGATTAGAGTTAGAGAATCTCAGACATTTTCAATATTAAAAAGATGCCCCTTGAACCATTGGGTGTGTGTCAACCACCAAATTCCTATTATCCCTTATCCAGCTTTCCAGCTCCTACTCACTTCCTTGTGTCACAATTCCAAGAGCTCATCTAAATCCTTCTTAATTATTGTGGGAGTTAAACAAAACAAAACAACACCAAACACCCCCCCACCCACAAAAAAACA
>JAGIQG010000018.1:179468-201438 GCA_024679065.1 Sphyrna mokarran | reverse complement strand
GGAGGATAGCGAATGTTGTCCCATTGGTCAAGAAGGGGAAGAGAGACTTTCCATGGAATTATAAGTCCGTGAGTCTTACTTCTGTTGTGGGCAAAGTATTGGAGAGAATTATTAGGGATAAGATTTATAGTTATTTAGAGAGAAATGAATTGATTGGGGATAGTCAGCATGGTTTTGTGAAGGGTAGGTCGTGCCTTACTAACGTTATAGAACATAGAACATAGAACATAGAACAATACAGCACAGAACAGGCCCTTCGGCCTTCGATGTTGTGCCGACCAAAATAAAAAGCAATGCCCCTCCTAACTAAACCATTCCCTTCTCATCCCTATACTTATCAACTAACCTCTTAAACGCCACCAAACTTGGCGCATCTACAACTGCTGCAGGCAGGGCATTCCACTCCCGAACCACCCTTTGGGTAAAGAACCTACCTCTGATATCGTCCTATAACTATCACCCCTTAATTTAAAGCTGTGTCCCCTCGTGCTAGCTTTCTCCATCCTAGGAAAAAGGCTATCACTGTCAACCCTATCCAAACCTCTAATTATCTTATATGTTTCAATAAGATCCCCCCTTAGCCGCCTCCTTTCTAACGAAAACAACCTAAAATCCTTCAACCTCTCTTCATAGGACCTGCCCTCCATACCAGGCAACATCCTAGTAAACCTCCTCTGTACCCTCTCCAATGCCTCAACATCTTTCTTATAATGTGGCGACCAGAACTGCACACAATACTCCAAGTGCGGCCGCACTAGAGTTTTGTACAGCTGCAACATGATGCTGCGGCTCCTAAATTCACTCCCCCTACCAATAAAAGCTAAGACTCCATAAGCCTTCTTAACAACTTTATCCACTTGACTGCCTACTTTCAGGGATCTATTGAAACATACACCAAGATCCTTCTGTTCCTCAACACTATTAAGAGCCCTACCCTTAGCCCTATACTCTACACATTTATTGTTCCTGCCAAAGTGCATTACCTCACACTTTTCCACATTAAACTCCATTTGCCACCTCTCGGCCCAGCTCTGCACTTGTCCAAGTCACTCTGTAAACTAAAACACCCCTCTTCACTATCTACCACACCACCAACTTTAGTATCATCTGCAAATTTACTGATCCATCCCTCAATACCCTCATCCAGATCATTTATAAAAATTACAAACAGCAGGGGCCCCAAAACAGCCCCCTGAGGCCCACCACTCGTCACCGAACTCCACGATGAATATCTCCCATCAACCACCACCCTCTGTCTTCTATCTGCCAGCCAATTTCTAATCCAATTAGCTAAATCACCCTCTATTCCACACATCTGCAGTTTCTGTAGAAGTCTTCCATGGGCCACCTTATCAAAAGCCTTACTAAAGTCCATATATACTACATCAACCGCCTTACCCCCATCCACCTCTCTGGTCACTTTCTCAAAAAACTCAATGAGGTAGTAAGGCATGACCTACCCTTCACGAAACCATGCTGACTATCCCCAATCAATTCATTTCTCTCTAAATAACTATAAATCCTATCCCTAATAATTCTCTCCAATACCTTGCACACCACAGAAGTAAGACTCACTGGCCTATAATTCCCAGGAAGGTCTCTCTTCCCCTTCTTAAACAATGGGACCACATTCGCCATACTCCAGTCCTCCGGAACCACACCCGTAACCAACGAGGACCTGAAGATCAGAGCCAGAGGCTCTGCAATCTCCTCTCTTGCCTCCCAGAGAATCCTAGGGTAAATCCCGTCCGGCCCAGGGGACTTATCCAACCTCAAACCCTCGAGAATTTCTAACACATCCTCCCTATCTACTACAATACTCCCCAATTTGCACCCCTGTACCTCAGTGCTCTCCACAGCTACATTTCCAGCACTCTGCGTGAATACCGAAGAGAAATATTTATTCAGTGCCTCGCCAATCTCTTCAGGCTCCACGCACAACTTCCCACTGCTATCTATGACTGGCCCCAATCTTGCCCTAACCAATCTTCTATTCTTAACATATCGAAAGAAAGCTTTAGGATTCTCCTTAATCATATCAGCCAACATCTTCTCGTGTCCCCTCTTAGCTCTCCTCAATTCACTTTTTACCTCCTTCCTAGCTAATCTATAGCTATCCATTGCACTACATGAGCCTTCAAGCCTCATCCTGACATAAGCCTCCTTTTTCTTCTTAACCAGCAAATCAACTCTTTTCGTACACCAATGCTCTCTTACTCGTCCATTTCCTCCCTGCCTGACAGGGACATACTTATCAAGGACTCTCAGCAGCTGCTCCTTGAATAAGCACCACATTCCAGATGTTCCCAGTCCCTGTAGTGCCCTAGTCCAATCTACGCACCCTAATTCTCTCCTGATGGCCTCATAATTACCCTTCCCCCAGCTATAACTACAGCCCCCAGCTTCATGCCTATCCCTGTCCATCACTAAGGTTAACGTAACCGAATTGTGGTCACTATCACCAAAATGTTCACTAACTTCCAAGCCTAACACATGGTCTGGCTCATTGCCCAGCACCAAATCCAATGTAGCCTCACCTCTAGTTGGCCTATCTACATACTGAGTCAAAAAACCTTCCTGCACACTCTGTACGAAACCTGACCCCTCTAACGAGCTAGAGCTATAGCTATTCCAATCAATATTAGCAAAGTTAAAGTCCCCCATCACAATTACCCTACTACTTTCACTCCTAATCAGAATTGACTTCGCAATCCTTTCCTCAACCTCTCTAGAACTATTAGGAGGTCTGTAAAAGACTCCCAGCAGGGTGACCTCTCCTCTCCTGTTTCTAATCTCAGCCCATACTACCTCAACAGACAAGTCCTCATCAAACTTCTTTTCAATCACCGTGATACAGTCTTTGACCAGTAACGCCACTCCTCCCCCCCTTCTACCCCCTTCTCTACTCCGACTAAAGCATTTGTACCCCGGAACCTGCAACATCCATTCCTGTCCCTGCTCTACCCAAGTCTCTGAAATGGCCACAACATCGAAGTTCCAGGTACTGGTCCAAGCTGCAAGTTCCACTGCAGCTGCAAGTTATTGAGTTGTTTGAAAAAGTGACCAAAGAGGTGGATGGGGGTAAGGCGGTTGATGTGGTATATATGGACTTTAGTAACACGTTCAATAAGGTGGCACATGGAAGGCTTCTGCAGAAAATGCAGATGTATGGGATTAAGGGTGATTTAGCTAATTGGATTAGGAATTGGCTAGCAGATAGAAGACAGAGGGTGGTGGTTGATGGAAGATATTCATCGTGGAGTTCGGTTACAAGTGGTGTACCTCAGGGATCTGTTTTGGGGCCCCTGCTGTTTGTAATTTTATAAATGATCTGGATGAGGGTATTGAAGGATGGATTAGTAAATTTGCAGATGACACTAAAGTCGGTGGAGTGGTAGATAGTGAAGAGGGGTGTTATAGTTTGCAGAGAGACTTGGACAAGTTGCAGAGCTGGGCCGAGAGGTGGCAAATGGAGCTTAATGTGGAAAAGTGTGAGGTAATGCACTTTGGCAGGAATAATAAATGTGTAGAGTATAGGGCTAATGGTAGGATTCTTAATAGTGTTGATGAACAGAGGGATCTTGGTGTATATGTGCATAGATCCCTGAAAGTAGGCAGTCAAGTCGATAAGGTTGTTAAGAAGGCATATGGAGTCTTAGCTTTTATTGGTAGGGGGATTGAATTTCGGAGCCGCAACGTCATGTTGCAACTGTACAAAACTCTAGTGCGGCTGCACTTGGACTATTGTGTGCAGTTCTGGTCCCCGCATTATAAGAAAGATGTGGAGGCATTGGAGAGGGTACAGAGGAGGTTTACCAGGATGTTGCCTGATATGGAAGGCACCTCTTATGAAGAGAGGCTGAGGGATTTGATGTTGTTTTCGTTGGAAAGAAGGCGGCTAAGAGGAGACCTTATTGAAACATATAAGATGATTAGAGGTTTAGATAGGGTGGACAGTGATAGCCTTTTTCCTAGGATGGAGAAAGCTAGCACGAGAGGACACAGCTTTAAATTAAGGGGTGGTGGTTTTAGGACAGATGTTGGAGGTAGGTTCTTTACCCAGAGGGTGGTAAGGGTATGGAATGCCCTGCCTGCGTCAGTAGTAGATGTGCCACGTTTGGTGGCGTTTAAGAGGTTAGTAGATGAGTTTTTCGACGAAAAGGGAATGGTTTAGGTTAGAGGGTCATTGCTTTTTCCAAATTGCTCGGCGCAACATCGAAGGCCGAAGGGCCTGTTCTGCGCTGTAATGTTCTATGTTCTATGTTCTAACTCCCACAACAATTAAGAAGGATTTGGATGAGCACTTGGAATTGTGACACAAGGAAGTGAGGAGGAGCTGGAAAGCTGGATAAGGGATAATAGGTGTTTGGTGGTTGACACACACCCAATGGTTCAAGGGGACTCGTTTTAATGTTGTAAATATCTGAGATTCTCTAACACTAATTCATTATCCAGCTACTTAACAAGAATATCTTTCTTAGAATATTCAAATTGTTTGCATCCAACACTGAAGCCTCACAGGTCCCTGATGGATATTTGTCTATAAGGAGTGACTTCTGATGTTAAACAGCACCTCACCCACAGCTCAAGGTATTCCCACAAAAGGAAACACTCTTTCCACATATCTATGCCATACAGGATCTTAGACGTGTGGCATGAAGAGGAATGTGGTACATTACACATGAGGGACAGCAGTAAGAAGGGAGCTATCGGATAGGTGAATGAGCAGGAAGCAGGTACAAAGAAAGGGAATAGAATTGGACAAAGCAGAAAAAACAACAAACACCAAAAAAAAACCCCCCACACCCAACAAAAAAAAAAAAAAAAACACACCACAACACAACCAACCCCACACACAAAAGGAAAGGATGGAGAGAAAGGGAGATACACGTGATTGAACAGATATCAAACTGGGGCAGAAAATAAACGCCAATTTGCAAGAATAGAGGGGAGGAAAGAACAAGTGGCAGTTTACTTTTTTTGTCATTCCGTGGATGTGGGAACCGCAGGCTGAACCAATAGTTATTGTCCAACCCGGAAGAAATTTAAGAATCATTCACATTGATGTTGATCAGGAACCACATGTAGATCAGACCAGATCACTGAAAGGACATCAGTAAGCAGTTGTGTTTTAGTCAGTGATGGGACCCACACCCTCTGCTGGTACAAGTCTGGACACAGATGAATGAGTGTCATCAGTTCAGGAGCTGACTCTGTGATTGCTTTTTCAGTTCTGCTGGATGGAAGATTCCAGAACAGGCTGTCTCGGGACGTCACTGCTCCACTGATATCCCAATCTGGTTAAACGGTACTGTCAGATTCCGTAATAACCATTCCTTAACCAGCCGGTGCTTCATGCTGTGACAGTTCTCAATGTTTAATTAACCCCATTGCAGGTTTACATCCCTCTGTGGGACAAGGGGAGGCAACCAGGGCAGTCTGCTTCACGAAGGGGGACTTCTGTAGCTACACACTGGACATTAAGATTAAAAACTGCAGTGATTACTTTGTTTACGAGCTGAAACCACCACCTCATTGTTACGCTGCTTATTGTACAGGTAGGCAATGATTAGAATATCATAAAGCAATGTGACTCTGTGAACTCAGTAATAACAGGATGGGTGGATGGATGGACGTACTTACAGTCAGATGGATGGATGGAGGAAGACTGATAGATGAGTGATGAGGCTGTGGGAATATGGATGGATTAATTAATGAAAGAACGGATGGGCAGTTAGACAGATGGACAGAGGGACAGACGGACAGGCGGATGGATGGATTGGTGGATGGAGACAGGGTAGTTAGATGTTGTGATGAGTGGAGAATGATGTAGTGGCTGAGGTGATGAAGACAAGGGGACTGAAGGGAATGTGAAAGAGGGACTGAGGAAAAGTGGATGTAGAGATTGAGGTGTTTGGGCTGAGGTGACAGAGATTAGTGGATTGTACATAAAATATGAAAGAAAAAAACAGTACAGCCCAGTACAGACCCGTTAGCCCTCGATGATGTGCCAAGCTTTATCCAAATCCAAGATCAAGCTATCCCACTCCCTATCATTTTGGTGTGGTCCATGTGCCCACCAAATAATCACTTGAAAGTTCCTAAAGTGTCCAACTTCACTCTCACAGCAGGCAGTGCATCCCTCACTCCAAACACTCGCTGAGTGAAGGACCTATCTCGGACATCCCTCCTATATCTCCCACCATGAATCTTATAGTTATGCCTTGTAATAACAGCTACATCCACTCGAGAATCTCGATGGGAATTGGGAAGAGAGAGAGAGAAACAGTCTCTGCAGATCCACACTATCTCCCTCATCATCTTATAAACAACTACTAAATTGCCTCTCATCCTTCTCTGCTCTTTATAGAAAAAACCCAGCTCCCTCAAACTTTCCTCACAGGACCTACCTTCCAAACCGGGCAGCATCCTGTCAAATTTCTTTTGAACTTTTTTCCAGTGCTTGCACTGTGAAGTGACCAGAACTGCACATAATATTCCAAATGAGGTCTCACGAAGGTTCTGTATAGTTGCACTACTCCACCAATCTTGGTGTTATCAGTAAATTTATTAACTCACGATTCTTAAACTCAAACCCCCTGTTAATAAACGCTAACATACTGTAGATCTTCTTCACAGCTCTATCCACTTGAGTGGCAACCTTCAGAGATCTGTGGATCTCTCCGCTCATCCACATTCCTTAGAACCTTCTTGTTGACCCTGTAATCCACATTCCAATTTGTCCTACAAAAAATAATCACCTCATGGTTATCAGTGTTAAACTCAATCTGGCACTTTTTTGCCCAGCTCTGCATCCTGTATCTCTTTGCAGCCTACAACATCCCTCCACCTCATCCACGACTCCACCAATCGTGGTGTTATCAGTAAATTTACTAACCCACTCTTCAGTCTCCTCTTCCATGTCATTGATAAAAATCTCAAAAAGCAGCGGACCCAGCACTGACCCCTGCGGTACACCGCGGGTAATTCGCCTCCAGTCTGAAACTTTTCCATTCACCATCATGTTCTGTCTTCTATGATACAGTAAGAAGTCTCACAACAACCAGTTTATTTGATAGTAATCTTACAAGCTTTTGGAACGGTTTTCCTTCATCGGGTGTGTGGAATCAAATAAACCTGTTGGATTCTGACCTGGTGTTGTGAGACTCCTTACTGTGTTTACTTCAGTCCAACACCGGCATCTCTACCTCCATGATACAGTCAGTTACTTATCAAATCAGCCAAATTTCCCTCTGTCCCACACCTCACTACTTTCTTCATGAATCTATCATAAGGAATCTTATCAAACGCCTTAATAAAATCCTGTGTAAGACATCAACTGCTCTACCTTCATCAACATGCTTCGTTAACTTGTCAAAAAATTCAATTAAATTTGTGAAGCAGGACTTACCCCTCATGAAACCGTGTTGATTACCCCAGATTAAGCTGCATTTTTCTAAATGGTCGTAAATCTTATCCCTCAGGACCTTTTCCATTAACTTACTGACATCTGAAGTAAGACTAACCAGCCTATAATTCCCACCGTCATTCCTATTTCCTTTCTTGAACAGAGGAACAACATTCTTAAAATCAAACCCCCTGTCACTAAACGCTAACACACTATAAGCCTTCTTCAGAATCTATCCACGTGAGTGGCAATCTTTTGAGATCAGTAGGAATGAACCCTGAAATCTCTCTCTTCCTCCATATTCCACAGAACCCTACCTTTGACCCTACCTTTGTTGTATCAAAATGAATCACCTCACAGTTAACAGGGTTAAACTCCATCTGCCATTTTTCAGCCAAGATCTAATACAATCCCCGTGGACGGTGAGGATCTAAAAAATCAAAACTAAAGACTCTGCAATCTCAACCCTTTCCATCAAAGTATCCCAGGATTTCTCCCATCTGGACCAGGGGACTTATCCAACATTTGTCAATTTTTTTCAAAATTGCTAATACATCTTCTCTCAGAACATCTACCTGCTCCAGCCTATTAGCTTGTATCCTCGATGAGATAGGGGGATATCTATCCCAGCATGTGAAGACAGAGTCCAGTGGAAGAGACCAATGGAAGATCCAACGGTCAAGAAGGTGATCTCTGCAAGTGCGGTGGAATGTGAAGAGCAGGACAAGACATAGAATATGTCCTGGTCATTCATTGTCCCTGATCCCATCTCCAACTGTCTTGACTCTTGTCTTGCCACTGGATCGAGATGGGAATTGTGAAGAGAGAGTGAGGCTGATGCAGCTCACTTTAATCCAAATCAAGCGCTGGTCTCGACATCATCATCATCATCATCCTGTTCAACCCTTGATGTCCTGCGGCGATGGACAAGCAGTGAAGCAGCAGGTGTGGATACACTGGGAGCTGTAGTCATGCAGACGGCTCAGGTCTAATGGTCATTTTCTGCTGATCGAAGCAACAGTGTAACTCGGTATTTATCTGTGCGACTGATCAGTCCTTTTCAGAAACGCACTGCTCACCTCTGTACAACGAGGAAGGGGCAGGAAAAGTTGCCCTAAACATTGCCTGCTTGAATACAGCCTGGCCAGATTACCACAGCTGGTGGGGATCCCTTCTTACAGTCGAACACACAAAATTGGCACTTGGAACATGCGCACGCTTTTGCACAACCCTACAGCAGACAGACCAGAGAGAAGAACAGCCTTAGTTGCCAGAGAATTTACAAGACACAACATTGACATTGCTGTCCTGAGGGAAACTTGTCTTGCCAACGGAGGTGAGTTGACTGAAACTGGAGGTGGATACACTTTTTTTCTGGGGAAGTTGGACAGCGCTGAGTGTTGTGATGCTGGAGTTGGATTTGCCATCAGGAGTTACCCTGATGAGTAGGTGTGACTCTGCAAGAGTAGGTGTGACTCTGCAATCTGGCAGGGAGTCATTGGGAGGCATGGAGTGGGCAAGTGTAACAGTAACGGCCTACTCTTAATGAAGACCTGTGCAACACGCAACCTCCTCAACACCAACACAACCTTCCATCTGCTTACCCACAACAAGACCTCCTGGATGTACCTCCGCTCTAAGCTTCGGCATCGTATCGACTGTGTCATTGACAGGAGAAAAGAAGGCAGGATGTCAGAGTGACCAAAGCCATGTGGTGCTGACTGCTGGACAGATCACAGGCTCACTGTCTCCAAAATGAGGCTTCACATCAGACCTAAGAGGCGACCATAAGGAAGCAAGGTTATGATCAGAATCAATGTGGCCAAGTGAAAGAACCCCAGCATAGCTTCAGCACTGGCTGAAGATTTAAAATCAAGCTTACTGATTTACACTTCACAGGCAGTGCTGAGGATGACTGGGAATACTTCAGGGATGCTGTCTGTACATCTGTGCTGAAGACGCTCGGGCCCTTCACCTACAAGCACCATGATTGGTTCGATGAGAATGATGAGGAGATACAGATTCTACTTGTTGAAAAGCACCGTCATCATCGCGTCTGTCAGAACGACCCATCTTCAGCTGCCAAGGAAAATGCTTTTCCCAGTGCTCGCAGGATAGTCCAGGATAAACTGTGTAAAATGCAGGATGCCTGGCTGAGCGCCAAGGCAGATGAAATACAGGGATACACTGACAGGAATGACTTGAAGCATTCTATGAAGCCCTGAACACGCTCAATGGACCTCAATCTCTCGGGAGCTCCCCCCTCCTGAGTTCAGATGGTGCAACTGGAGTCGGATACATGAGGAACTTTCATGCCATTATTGGATAGGCATATGGAGCACACCAGAATGAAAGGGAGTGGGATAGCTTGATCTTGGGATTGGACATAGCTTGGCACAATATTGAGGGTCGAAGGTCCTGTACCCTGCTGTAATGTTCTATATTTCTACGTTTTTATGTAACTCTCATTATCAAGAAGGCTCAGATCCTGCAGAGATGGGCTGAACACTTTGAAGCCGTCCTCAACCAACCATCATCTATTAACGATAAGGTAATAGACAGGATTCCCCAGACTGATAACTACAGCGCCATGGATGACCTATGGGTAGTCGCCAAAGTCACAAAAGCTGTCAGCCAGTTATCCAAAGGCAAAGCCCCATGGGAAAATGCCATACCCACAGAGATCTATAAAACATTGGTCCTGTACTCATCGAGAAGCTCACCGACTTGTTCCAGTCCTTTCAGAATCAAGGATCCTTTCCTCAGGATCTTAAAAATGCTTCCTCAGGATCTGAAAAGATGCTTAAAAATTTGCGGATGACACCAAAGTCGGTGGAGTGGTAGATAGTGAAGAGGGGTGTTATAGTTTGCAGAGGGACTTGGACAAGTTGCAGAGCTGGGCCGAGAGGTGGCAAATGGAGTTTAATGTGGAAAAGTGTGAGGTAATGCACTATGGCAGGAATAATAAATGTGTAGAGTATAGGGCTAATGGTAGGATTCTTAATAGTGTTGATGAACAGAGGGATCTTGGTGTATATGTTAATAGATCCCTGAAAGTAGGCAGTCAAGTCGATAAGGTTGTTAAGAAGGCATATGGAGTCTTAGCTTTTATTGGTAGGGGGATTGAATTTCGGAGCCGCAACGTCATGTTGCAACTGTACAAAACTCTAGTGCGGCCGCACTTGGAGTATTGTGTGCAGTTCTGGTCCCCACATTATAAGAAAGATGTGGAGGCATTGGAGAGGGTACAGAGGAGGTTTACCAGGATGTTGCCTGGTATGGAGGGCAGGTCTTATGAAGAGAGGCTGAGGGATTTGAGGTTGTTTTCGTTAGAAAGAAGGCGGCTAAGAGGAGACCTTATTGAAACATATAAGATGATTAGAGGTTTAGATAGGGTGGACAGTGATAGCCTTTTTCCTAGGATGGAGAAAGCTAGCACGAGGGGACATAGCTTTAAATTAAGGGGTGATAGTTATAGGACGGATATCAGAGGTAGGTTCTTTACCCAGAGGGTGGTTAGGGAGTGGAATGCCCTGCCTGCGTCAGTTGTAGATACGCCAAGTTTGGTGGCATTTAAGAGGTTAGTAGATATGTTTATGGATGAAAAGGGAATGGTTTAGGTTAGAGGGTCATTGCTTTTTCCAAATTGGTCGGTGCCACATCGAAGGCCGAAGGGCCTGTTCTGCGCTGTAATGTTCTATGTTCTATGGTACACCTCTACAAAAGGAAGGGCGACCGGCAAGTATGCAAAAACCACTGAGGAATCTCGCTGCTCTCCATCACAGGAAAAACCCTCGCAAGAGACCTGCTAAATGGTCTGCTCACTGATCTGGAGCTTGGCCTGTTTCCAGAGTCACAGTGTGTTTTCCACAAAGGTCATGGGACTACTGACATGATTTTTGCTGCACACCAACTCAAGGAGAAATGTCAGGAGCAGAACCGTGAGATCTACACAACCTTTGTTGACCTCGCAAAAGGCTTCGATATTGTCCACCAACAAGGCCTGTGGAGGATCATGTTAAAGTTTGGCTGCTCCCCCAAATTCACTCAGATGGTACGCCAGTTTCATGGCCATAGTACTGGATGGCGGAGACTCCTCTGAGGCATTCCCAGTCACCAATAGCATCAAACAGAGCTGTGTGCTCGCACCTACACTGTTCAGCATGATGTTTACTGCCATGCTGAATGATGCCTTCCAGGACAGTGTTTCTGGAATCAGCCTCAAGTACAAAGTGGATGGGAAGCTCTTCAACCTGAAGAGACTTCAAGCTCTTACCAAAGTGAAAGAGAGTGTTCTGAGAGATTTCCTCTTTGCCAATGACTGTGCCCTGTATGCCGGCTCAGAGCCAGAGATGCAAGTCAGTATGGACACTTTTCCACGGCTTGTGACAACTTTGGACTCACCATCAACATTAAAAGACCAAAGTCATGTACCAGCCTGCTCCTCATACACCACACTCACATGGAGCACAGAAGAAACATTTCAGAGACACACTCAAGGCCTCCCTGAAGTTGCTTGACATGGACACGACAACTTGCGAAACACTGGCACAAAACCGCCCTGCCTGGTGCTGCCTCATCCACAAAGGCTGTCAAGCTCATGAAGCAAGGTGTATTTGCTGAAGCACAACTAAAATGCGAGCTGCACAAGTCCAGAGCCACCAGCTACAGCATCTGTCCAATATGTGCCAGGATATTCTGTGCCCAAATTGGCCTGATCGGTCATCTTCGGACACACCGCAACCAGCCTCAAAATAACTGATTGTGTCAAGATCCTCATCGACGATGATGGACGAACAACAGCCTGTATCACAGTGTCATCCTCAAAAACATGGCCCCTCTCCTTGGTGAAAACTGAAGAAAAGTATTCATTCATCACCTCGTCTATCTCTTCTGACTTCATGCACAACTTCCCACAACGATCCTTGACCGGCCTAATCTCACCCTGGTCGTCTTTTCTTCCTCATATAAGTTTAAAAATCCTTGGGGTTTTCCTTGATCCGATTCACCAAGAACTTCTCACGCCCCCTCCTTGCTCTCCTAACTCCTTTCTTTAGCTCATTCCAAGCTACCTTGTAACCCTCAAGCGACTGAACTGAACCTTGTTTTCTTAGCCTTACACACGCTTCCTTTTCCCTCTTGACAAGATATTCAATCTCCTTTGTGAACCATGGTTCCTTCACTCAGCTATTTCCTCCCTGCCTGACAGGGACATACCTATTTGCAATATTTGTTCTTGAACAAGCTCCACTTTTCGTTTGTGTCCATACCTGACAGTTTCTGCTCCCATCTTATGCTCCCCATTTCTTGCCGAATCACATCATAATTACCCCTGCCCCAATCATAAACCTTGCCCTGCTGTATTACCCTATCCCTCTCCATTGCAATAATGAAGGACACTGAATTGTGATCACTATCTCCAAAGTGCTCCCCAACAAACAAATCTAACACTTGGCCCGGTTCATTACCTAGTACCAAGTCCAATGTGGCCCCACCTCTTGTCGGCTTATCCACATATTGTGTCAATAATCTCTCCTCCACACACTGTACAAAATGTGTCCCATCCGAACTATTTGATCTAAAAAAGTTCCAATGAATATTTGGCAAGCTAAAGTCACCCATGATAACTACCCTGTGACCTCCACACCTATCCATAATTTGCTTTGCCATTTCCTCCTCCATATCTCTTTTACTATTTGGGGGCCTTTAGAAAACTCCTAACAACGTGACTGATCCTTTCCTATTTCTAAATTCAGCCCATATTACCTCAGTAGACAGACCCCCTCGAAATGCCTTTCAGCAGTCATTAAACTATCCTTGATTAACAATGCTACTCCTCCACCTCTTTTACCACCTTCCCTACTCTTACTGTAACATCTATACCCCAGAACTGCCAACAACCATTCCTGTCTCTGTTTTAACCATATCTCCGTAATGGCCACAACATCATAGTCCCAAGTACCAATCCACACTCCAAATTCACCAACCTTATTTTGGATGTTCCTTGCATTGAAGTAGACACACTTCAACCCACCATTCTGTCTCCCTGTGCATTCCTGCGACCTTGACACCTTTCTCAGTACCTCACTACAGTTAACACTGACTTCTGGACCACACCTCCTACTCCTATCCCCTTGACAAATTAGTTTAACTCTCCCCTGAAGAGCTTCAGTAAATTTCCCTCCTAGGATATTGATTCCCTTTTGGTTCAGTCAAACCCTCCTGTTTGTACAAGTCCCACTTTCCCCAGTATCTGCTCCAATTATCCATGTTGTTGAAACTGTCTCCCTGTTCCTCAACTCACTAACACGTGGCACCAGCAACAAACCAGAGATGAAAACATGCTTTCTGCTACTTCTCAGCTTCCATCCTAACTCCCTAAATTCCTGTTTCAAATCTTCTCTTACCGATGCCATTGGGACCGATGTGCATCACAACTTGTGATTGTCCACCCTCCCCATTAAAAATCCTGAAAAATAGGTCCGAGACATCACTCCTCCTGGCATTCAGGAGGCAATATAACATCTGTGGGTCTCTTCTGCTGCCACACAACCCCCGACCTACCCCTCTAACTAACGGGTCCCAAATAACTTGCGCTCTCCTGCTCTCCCCCTTTCCCTTCTGACTTTTGGATATAGTGACTGAGAGGAGTGACTGAGGGGAGTGGGATGGAGTGACTGAGGGGAGTGGGACGGAGTGACTGAGGGGAGTGGGACGGAGTGACTGAGGGGAGTGGGACGGAGTGACTGAGGGGAGTGGGACGGAGTGACTGGGGGGAGTGGGACGGAGTGACTGAGGGGAGTGGGACGGAGTGACTGAGGGGAGTGGGACGGAGTGACTGAGGGGAGTGGGATGAGTGACTGAGGGGAGTGGGACGGAGTGACTGAGGGGAGTGGGATGGAGTGACTGAGGGGAGTGGGACGGAGTGACTGAGGGGAGTGGGACGGAGTGACTGAGGGAGTGGGATGGAGTGACTGAGGAGAGTGGGATGGAGTGACTGAGGGGAGTGGGATGGAGTGACTGAGGGGAGTGGGATGGAGTGACTGAGGGGAGTGGGATGGAGTGACTGAGGGGAGTGGGATGGAGTGATTGAAGGGAGTGGGAATGAGTGACTGAGGGGAGTGGGACGGAGTGACTGAGGGGAGTGGGACGGAGTGACTGAGGGGACTGGGAATTAGTGACTGAGGGGAGTGGGACGGAGTGACTGAGGGGAGTGGGATGGAGTGACTGAGGGGAGTGGGACGGAGTGACTGAGGGGAGTGGGACGGAGTGACTGAGGGGAGTGGGATGGAGTGACTGAGGGGAGTGGGATGGAGTGACTGAGGGGAGTGGGATGGAGTGACTGAGGGGAGTGGGATGGAGTGATGAGGGAGTGGGTGGAGTGACTGAGGGGAGTGGGACGGAGTGACTGAGGGGAGTGGGATGGAGTGACTGAGGGGAGTGGGACGGAGTGACTGGGGGGAGTGGGACGGAGTGACTGGGGGGAGTGGGACGGAGTGACTGAGGGGAGTGGGATGTAGGAGTGAGGCGAGTGGGATGTTGTGACTGAGGGATGAGTGATATACAGAGAACATAGTACAAGCCACAAGTTGTGCCGATCATTTCAGTACCTACCAGGCCACAGAACAATCTGTAACGCCCAATCCCATTTAATCCCATGTACACATCCAGGAGTCTTTGAAAAGACCCCAGCGAGTTTGCCTCCACCACCACTGACAGCAGCCGATTCCACACACTCACCACCCTCTCTGTGAAAATTTTACATCCTAACGTATCCTCTGTTCTTGTTGCCCAGGCCCTGAAACCTGTGTCCTTTCATAGTGACCATTTCAGCTCTGGAAAATAGCCTCCGAAAATCCACCCCATTTATTCATCTCAACATCTTATAATCCTCTATCAGCTCGCCTCTCAACCTTCGTCTCTCCAGGGAGAAGAAATCTAACTCCCTTAACCTATCATAATAAGGCATGCCTCCCAATCCAGGCAACATCCTTGTAAATCTCCTCTGCACCCTCTCAATAGCTTCCATATCCTTCCTGTAGTGAGGCGACCAGAACTGCGCACAGTACAAACAAGGGTCTTATAAAGTTGCAGCATTACCTCCCGCCTCCTAAGCTCAATTCCTTGATTAATGAAGACCAGTACACCATACATGTTGACCACATCCACCTGCGAGGCCGATTTAAGAGTCCTGTGGATCCGGACCCCAAGTTCCTTCTGCTCCTCAACCCGGTCAAGACTCCTATCCTTGATATTATATTCCTTCATTCCATTGGTCCTGTCAAAATGGACCACTACACATTCATCTGCATTGAAGTCCATCTGCCACTTCTCTGCTGATTCTTGCATCGTACCTTTGCTTTGCTGCAACTTCTGACATCCCTCCAGACTATTCATAACATCACCAAACTTCGTATCGTCGGGGAGCTTACTAGTTTATAGTTATTTAGAGAGAAATGAATTGATTGGGGATAGTCAGCATGGTTTTGTGAAGGGTAGGTCATGCCTTACTAACCTTATTGATTTTTTTGAAAAAGTGACCAAAGAGGTGGATGGGGGTAAGGCAGTTGATGTGGTATATATGGACTTTAGTAAGGCGTTCGATAAGATTCCCCATGGAAGGCTTCTGCAGAAAATGCAGATGTATGGGATAGAGAGTGATTTAGCTAATTGGATCAGGAATTGGCTAGCAGATAGAAGACAGAGGGTGGTAGTTGATGGAAATTATTCATCGTGGAGTTTGGTTACAAGTGGTGTACCTCAGAGATCTGTTTTTTTCAAAGTCGGTGGAGTGGTAGATAGTGAAGAGGGGTGTTATAGTTTGCAGAGAGACTTGGACAAGTTCTATGTTCTATGTTCTAACCCATCTTTCCAAAGAACAAAAAACAAAACAGCATAGGGAAACAGGTCCTTCGGCCCAACAAGCCCGCGCCGCCACCCCGAAAAACCCACTTCCACCCATGATCCCTGTCTATGTTTATAGATCTATGCATTGAAACCAAATTTGAGACATTTAGGGAGAATTTGTTCTGCCAATCAGCCTAAGAGCACATCTTTGGGATGTGGGAGGAAACCGGAGCACCTGAAGAAAACCCACGCAAGCACGGGGAGAATGTGCAAACTCCCACAGACACAGGCCCAAATCCATGTATCTGCACAGCACAGCGATAGTCACTGAGCTGTCGTGTTGCCATCAAATGGTCCAGGTCAAGCGTACACTAACGACGTGAAGCACTAGGATACTCTCGAAAAAGATCCAAGAGCAGTCCTATCACGAACCATCGCGTGTATGCCCTTCGTTAGACAACAAGGTGGACCAAAGCACCTGTAGGATGAAAACAAGTACATCAATATCATCATCTATTTACACACTTCCCAGGGACTCCCAAGGCTCATGATCCCTATTTTAAATCAGTTTTCTATACCCCCCATTCCCATTCTGTTCATGTGCCCATTTAAATATTCCTTAAATAACCCCAGAGTGCCTGCCTGCACCACTTGGCATTCCATACCCCCACCACCCTCTGTGTGGAAAAAAACTCCTTCTACCATCCAAATTATACCTTACCCCCCTCACCCTAAGCCCGTGACCCCTTGTGCTACTTGAGGCCATCCTAGGAAAAAGCTGAACCCTGTTTACTCTATCTATACCTCTCATAATCTTGTGCACCTCTATTAGATCTCCTCCAAGTCTACGTCTTTCTAAGGAAAACAGCCCCAATTTGCCTAACGTCTCCTCGTAACTCAGACCTTCCACACCAGGCAGCATCCTGATGAACCTCCTCTGCACTCTCTCCAGAGTCTCCACATCCTTGGACACAGTATTCCAAATGAGGTCTAACCAATGTTTTATACAACTGCAACATTAAAGGCCAGCTCTTGTACTCTATTCCCCTTCCTATAAACGCCAACATACCATATGTTTTCTTCACAACCTTCTCCACCTTCTCTGCCACATTCAGAGACTTGTGCACCTGCATCCCCAGGTCCCTCTGCATTTCTATACTCTTAATAGGTCTACCCTTTATCATATACCTCCCCCCTACATTCTTTCTCCCAAAATGCATCACTTCACATTTATCAGGATGGAATTCCATCTGCCATCTATCTGCCCAAGCTACCAGCCTATCCATGTCCTGCTGCATCGCCTGACAATTCTCCTCACTATCCGCAAGTCCAGCCGTCTTTGTATCGTCTGCAAACTTGCTGATCACTCCACTTACTCCCTCTTCCAAGTCATTTATATATATTACAAATAGAAGAGGTCCCAGTACCGAGCCCTGTAGCACACCACTACTGAACGACCTCCAGCTAGAAAAACACTATTACTCTCCCACTATTACTCGCTGTCTCCTATTACCAAGCCAGTTACTTATCCATCTAACTACCTGTGCTTGTATCCCATTAGCTTTGACCTTCTCGACTAACCTTCCATGAGGGACTTTGTCAAACACCTTACTAAAATCCAAAGGGACTACATCAACGGCTCGCGCTTCGTCCACCGATTTCGTCACCTCCTCAAAACTTCCACCAGATTCGTAAGGCACGACCTCCCCTTAACAAAGCCATGCTGTGTATCCCTAATCAGATCGCAACACTCTAAGTGCCTGTACATCCTATCTCTAAGAATCCCCTCCGACAGCTTTCCTACCACTGACGTCAAACTCACCGGCCTATAATTTCCAGGGTTATCCCTACTACCATTTTTAAACAACGGTACAACATTAGCTATTCTCTAGTGCTCTGGGACCTCACCTGTGTCCAAAGAAGAGACAAAGATTTGCATCAGAGGTCCAGCAATTTCACCTCTCACATCCCTAAGCAGCCTGGGATAAATGCAATCAGGCCCTGGGGATTTATCAGTTTTAATGCTACCTAGAAGCTCTAACACTTCCTCCCTCGGTATGGATATTTCCCTCAACTGGTCCACAGCTCCCTCAGTGACAGGAGCTGTCAACAAGCCCCTCTCCTTCGTGAATACTGACGCAAAGTATTCATTCAGGATCTCCGCCATTCCCTCGGGCTCTAAGCACTGTTCCCCTCCTCTGTCCTTAAGAGGTCTGATTTTTTCTCTAACCACCCTTTTACTCCTAACATAGGAGTAAAAAACCTTTGGATTTTCCTTAATCCTATCCGCCAAAATCATTTCATGTCCCCTTTTTGCCTTTCTAACTCCGTGTTTGAGCTCCCTCCTACTCTCTCTATATTCCTCCAACGCTCTCTCCGTTCCCAGTTGCTTTGACCTAACGTACGCCTCTATTTCTCTTCCTAACCAAGTCTTCAATATCCCTAGTAATCCACGGCTCTTTAATTCGACCTTTCCTGTCCTTCCTCTTAGCCGGCACATATCTATCTTGCAACATTTTCAGTATTCCCTTGAAAGAGTCCCACATGCCTAGCGTGGACTTACCCTCAAACAACTGTTTCCAATCAGTTTCCATAAGTTCCTGCCTAATCCGACCGTAGTTATCCTTCCCCCAATTCAGCACCTTGCCCCTAGGACAAAAGCATCCTTTCCCATCTGTATCCTAAAGTAGAATTGTGGTCACTGTTAGCCACATGTTCCCCTACTACAACATCAACCACCTGCCCTGGCTCATTACTAAATCCTTTATATCCCCTTCTCTAGTCGGGCTAGCCACATACTGCTCCAACGATCCTTCCAGTACACATTTTATAAATTCCTGCCCATCCAAACCCCCAGCTCTAGGTACCTTCCAATCCACCCTAGGGAGATTAAAATCTCCCACTATAACGACTCTGTTCTTTCTGTGCCTAAACAAAATGACGTTACATATGCCTTCTTCAAATACCCACGGGCTGTTGGGTGGTCTATAATACACCCCTAGTGTAGTAATCACCCCCTTTCTATTCCTCAGCTACACCCACAGCAACTCCACTCCAAACTCCTCTATGTTGTCCTCTCTCTGCACTGCCGTGATGCTCTCCCTAACTAACAACGCCACTCCCCCACCTCTTCTCGACCCTTCTCTGTCACGCCTGAAACACTTATACCCAGGAATATTCAGCTGCCACTGTTCCCCCTTCCTTTAACCACGTCTCCGTCACCGCAACCACATCCAAGTTCTTCGCAAACATTAAGGCCCTAAGTTGATCCGTTTTTCCCGTTACGCTCCTTGCATTGAAACAGAGACACTCCAGATCTCCAAGCCCACTCGGAACCTCCTTCTCCCCAGTCTATTTCCTCACATCCAGACTTACTCTATCTCCCATTGGTCTCAGCCCCTCCCCCCCTCCATATTAGTTTAAATCCTGCCGAAACACTCCAGCTAACCTCCCAGCTGAGATATTCAGGCCCTTCCCATTTAAGTGTTCCCCGTCCCTTCTATACAGGTGCCCTTCTTTCACAAAGACTTCCCAGTTATCCACAAATATGAAACCCTCTGCCCTACACCAGTCCTTCAGCCACACATTCAGCTGTAGGATCTCATTTCTCCTGGCTCTGCTATTACCCGGCCCTGGAAGCAGCCCTGAGATCACCACCTTGGAGGCCCTACTCTTCAGCCTACCCCCTAACTCCCTGAACTGCCTTTGTATATCGTCCCTGCTCTTCCTTCCTACATCCTTCTCTCCACTTCCTCATCTGGTTCATTTATAAAAATGACAAACAGCAAGGTCCTAGAACAGATCCCTGGGGCACTCCACTGGTGACCGACCTCCATGCAGATAAAGGCCCATCCACAACTACTCTCTGCTGTCTACAGGCAAGCCAGTTCTGGATCCACAAGGCCAAAGCCCCTCGGATCCCATGCCCTCTCATCTTCTCAAGAAGTCTTGTTTGGGGGACCTTACCAAACGCCTTGCTGAAATCCATGTAAACCATGTCCACTGCTCTTCCTTTATCAATGTGTTCACTCACATTTTCAAACAACTCCACTAGGCTCGTAAGGCACGACCTGCCCTTGACAAACCCATGTTGACTATTTCTGATTAAGCTAAATTCCTCTAAATGCTCATAAATCCTATCCCTCAGGATCCTCTCCATCAACTTACCAACCACTCATCAGTTGGTAATTTCCCGGGCTATCCCTGTTCTCTTTCTTGAAAATAGGAACAACATCTGCAATCCTCCAATCCTCCAGAGCCTCTCCAATCTCCATTAATGACGCAAAAATCATCGCCAGAGGCTCTGCAATCACTTCCTTCATGTCCTACAGTAACCTGGGGAACATCCCATCCGGTGCCGGCGACTTGTCTATTTTGATAGAATTTAAATGTTCCAACACATCCTCTTTCTTAATACCAACATACTCAATCTTTTCAGTCGATTGCAAACTTGCAGCACAACCTCCCAGATCACTTTCCACCGTGAATACCAAGGTAAATTACTCATTAAGCACCTCTGCCATTTCTTCCGGTTCCACACAAACTTTTCCCCCTTCACCTTATAAATGTCCAATCTCTTCACTTATCATCCTTTTACCCTTCAATATTTGTAGAACACCTTGGGATTCTCCTTAATCTTACCCGCCAAGGCCTTATCATGACCACTTCTGGCTCTCCTAATTTCCTTTTTAAGCTCCTCTCTATAAGCCTTATATTCCTCTAGATCTTTAACAACTATTAGTTCTCTGAATGTTTTGTACACCTTTCTTTTCTTCCTGACTAGATTCATCACAAGCTTTGTGCACCACGATTCCAGAATGTCTCACCAGAATGATGTAGTGACTGAGTGAAGTGAGGTGTATTTACTGAGGGAAGTGGGATGTAGTGACTGAGAGAGCAGAATGGAGTAACTGAGCGGAGTGGAATGTACTGACTGAGGAGAATGGGATGTAGTGACTGAGGGGAGTGACGTGTAGTAACATCAGCCCACCTTTATCCATCGAGCTACTTATCCATCTAGTTACCTGTCCTTGTATCCCATTACCCCTGACCTTTTCAACTAACCTCCCATGAGGGACTTTGTCAAATGCCTTACTAAAATCCAAACAGACTACATCAACGGCTTGCCCTTCGTCCACCGTTTTTGTCACCTCCTCAAAATTTCCACCAGTTTTGTAAGGCACGACCTCCCCTGAACAAAGCCATGCTGTGTATCCCTAATCAGATCGCAACGCTCTAAGTGCCGATACATCCTATCTCTAAGAATCCCCCCCGACAGCTTCCCTACCACTGACGTCAAACTCACCGGCCTATAATTTCCAAATCCCTACCACCCTTTTTAAACAACGGTACAACATTAGCTATTCTCCAGTCCTCTGGGACCTCACCTGTGTCCAAAGAAGAGACAAAGATTTGCGTCAGAGGTCCAGCAATTTCACCTCACACATCCCTAAGCAGCCTGGGATAAATTATTGTTCCTTGGGAGCGGCTGGTGTGAGGAGAGGTGTGAGTAAATTTCTATGTTTTTTTTCCCAAAATCGTCTGGTTTTTTTTAAACTTTTAAAACCGGAAACAGGAAGTAGTCACAGGGAGGCCTGTGCAGGAGTTTTTTTTTTCACCTGGACCTCCATAAATTGGGAAGGTGAAGAATCCGGATACTCTACACATGCAGAGTATCCCAACCCTCCCCCCCTCCTCTAACCTAAAAAAAAAAGG
>JAGIQG010000018.1:102993-179387 GCA_024679065.1 Sphyrna mokarran | reverse complement strand
CTTGGCTGTATTGGTCTATGGTTTCATGTTTTCTACTCTGCCTATACCTCCACACCTCTCGAATTACCCCGAGTTACTCTAATCTCCAGCTCCAGTCCTTAAACACGGTATCCTCAAGAGGAGCTGCAAAAAATGTGCACACTTCCCTGGCAGGTTAATCAGAAGGGAACACTACGGTGTCCCTCACCCTCGTACATACGGCACGGAGGTTGACGTACTTACCTGCACTGTCCTCCCTGTTACTTTAATTTTCCAGAGAGAGAAAAAAACAATTCCCACACACTTTTTATTATTGGTAGAGGATGGGGGGAGGGTGTGGGATACTATACTTGTGTAGTAGTACGGGTTAATCTAGGACCAATTTATAGAGTGCAGGAGAGAAAATCTACAACGTACCGGCAGCCTCCTAGTGACGACTTCCGGTTACAAGTTAGTTTAAATAAAAAACGGCAAAAACTACTCCTGCTCGCTGTTTTAAACAAAGAGAAAAGTTAAAAAACTACTTAACAATCGAACTTCTCGCTCTCCCAAATCGCTGCCTCTCCGTGCTGCTCCAATGGAACAAAACACACTTACCTCACACTTTTCCACATTAAACTCCATTTGCCACCTCTCGGCCCAGCTCTGCAACTTGTCCAAGTCACTCTGTAAACTATAACACCCCACTTCACTATCTACCACTCCACCGACTTTAGTGTCATCTGCAAATTTACTGATCCATCCCTCAATACCCTCATCCAGATCATTTATAAAAATGATCTATCTATATCCCTCACAATCTTGTACGCCTCTATTAGATCTCTCTAAGTCTATGTCTTTCTAAGGAAAACAGCCCCTATTTGTCTAACCTCTCCTCGTAACTCAGACCTACCACACCAGGCAGTATTCTGGAAAACCTCCTCTGCATTCTCTCCAGACTCTCCACGTCCTTCCTGTAGTAAGGTGACCAGAACTGGATGCAGTATTCCAACTGAGGTCTAACCAATGTTCTATACAACTGCAACATTAAAGGCCAGCTTTTATACATTATACCCCTTCCTATAGCATACCATATGCTTTCTTCACAACCTTCTCCACCTGCTCTGCCACCTTTAGAAACTTGTGCACGTTCACTCCCAGTTCTATCTGTGTTTCTACACTCTTAATAGATTTACCCTTTATCATATACCTCCTCCCTACATTCTTTCTCCTGAAATGCATCACCTTGCATTTATCAGGATTGAATTCCATTTGCCATCTATCTGCCCAAGCTACCAGCCTATCAATGTCCTGCTGCATCGCCTGATAATGCTCCTCGCTGTCCGCAAGTCTAGCCATCTTTGTATCATCTGCAAACTTGCTGATCACTCCACTTACTCCCTCTTCCAACCATTTATATATATTACAAAAATAAGAGGTGCCAGTACCGAACCCTGCGGCACACCACTAGTGACCGACCTCCAGCTAGAAAAACACCCTTCCACTATTACTCTCTGTCTCCTATTATCAAGCCAGTTACTTATCCATCTAGCTACCTGTCCTTGTATCCCATTAGCCTTGACCTTCTCAACTAACCTCCCATGAGGGACTTTGTCAAACACCTTACTGAAATCCATTCAGACGATATCAACGGCTCGCACTTTGTCGACCGTTTTCATCACTCCTCAAAAAAAATCTATCAGATTCGTAAGGCACAACCTCCCCTTCACAAATCCATGCTGAGTATCCCTAATCAGATCGCAACACTTTAAGTGCCTGTACATCCTATCTCTAAGAATCCCCTCCAACAGCTTCCTACCACTGACATCAAACTCACTGACCTACAATTTCCAGGGTTATCCCTACTACCATTTTTAAACAACGGTACAATTTTAGCTGTTCTCCAGTCCTCTGGGACCTCACCTATGTCCAAAGAAGAGACAGAGATTTGCGTCAGATGTCCAGCAATTTCACCTCCCTAAGGAGGTGATTCGTTGGGCCGAAGGGCCAGTTTCCCGTGCTGTGTTGCTCTTCGTTCTTTGTTCCAAGCAGCCTGGGATAAATGCCATCAGGCCCCAGAGATTTATCAGTTTCAACGCTACTTCGAAGCTCTAACACTTCCTCCCTTGGTATGGATATTTCTCTCAACTTGTCCACATCTCCTTCACAGACATACAGGACGGTAGTGACTACCACAGCATTGTAGACCTTCAGTTTTGTTGCTGGGCTGAGTCCTCAATGTTCCCACACAGTGGAGCACAATCTTACGAAAGCAGAACTTGCCTTTGCTATTCTGCAGTTAACTTCTGATTCAATAGTCACTGCTTGGGAGAGGGTGATGCCAAGATAAGTGAACTGATCCACTGCCTGTAGTCACTGCCATTTGATTGTGATTATGGGTTCTGTGCACGGTGCATGTGGAGCAGGCTGGTGCAAAACTTTTTAATGTGGATGGTGAGTCCAAAAGTTGTCACAAGCCATGGAAATGTGTCCATACTGACTTGCATCTCTGCCCCTGAGCCAGCAAGTAAGAAGTCTGCAACCGATTTATTTGATAGTAAACTATCCTTGAGTCGATATAACTGTTACTGGGTGGCATCACTGTAAGATTGATGGTGGGAGATATTGGAGGGTTGTCCGAGGTAGGTTCTTCACTCAGAGAGTGGTTGGGGTATGGAATGCACTGTCTGCTGTGATAGTGCAGTTGGACATTTTAGGATCTTTCAAGCGATTATTGGATAGGCACATGGAGCACACCAGAATGATAGGGAGTTGGACAGCTTGTTCTTGGATTTGGAAAAAGGTTGGCACATCATCGAGGGCTGACGGGTCTGTACTGGGATGTACTGTTTTATTCTTTCATGTTCTATGTGATCTTGGTGTATGTGTCAATAGATCCCTGAAAGTAGGCAGTCAAGTGGATAAAGTTGTTAAGAAGGCATATGGAGTCTTAGCTTTTATTGGTAGGGGGATTGAATTTAGGAGCCGCAGCATCATGTTGCAACTGTACAAAACTCTAGTGCGGCCGCACTTGGAGTATTGTGTGCAGTTCTGGTCCCCACATTATAAGAAAGATGTGGAGGCATTGGAGAGGGTACAGAGGAGGTTTACCAGGATGTTGCCTGGTATGGAGGGCAGGTCCTATGAAGAGAGGTTGAAGGATTTGAGGTTGTTTTCGTTAGAAAGGAGGCGGCTAAGAGGGGATCTTATTGAAGCATATAAGATGATTAGAGGTTTAGATAGGGTGGACAGTGATAGCCTTTTTCCTAGGATGGAGAAAGCTAGCACGAGGGGACACAGCTTTAAATTAAGGGGTATGAGTTATAGGACGGATATCAGAGGTAGGTTCTTTACTCAAAGAGTGATTAGGGAGTGGAATGCCCTGCCTGCAGCTGTTGTAGATGCGCCAAGTTTGGTGGCGTTTAAGAGGTTAGTTGATAAGTATATGGAAGAGAAGGGAATGGTTTAGTTTGGAGGGGCATTGCTTTTTATTTTGGTCGGCACAACATCGAAGGCCGAAGGGCCTGTTCTGTGCTGTAATGTTCTATGTTCTATGTTCTATGTACAATCCACTAATCTCTGTCACTTCAGCCCAAACATCTCAACCTCTACAACCCTCTTTCCTCAGTCACTCTATCACATTTCCTTCACTCCCCTTGTCTTAATCACCTCAGCCACTACATCATTCTCCACTCATCACAACATCAAACTACTCTGTCTCCATCCACCAATCCATCCATCTTATTGAAGGATGGATTAGTAAATTTGCAGATGACACTAAAGTCGGTGGAGTGGTAGATAGTGAAGAGGGGTGTTATAGTTTGCAGAGGGACTTGGACAAGTTGCAGAGCTGGGCCGAGAGGTGGCAAATGGAGTTTAATGTGGAAAAGTGTGAGGTAATGCACTATGGCAGAAATAATAAATGTGTAGAGTATAGGGCAAATGGTAGGATTCTTAGTAGTCTAGATGAACAGAGGGATCTTGGTGTGTATGTGCATAGATCCCTGAAAGTAGGCAGTCAGGTCGAGAAGGTTGTTAGGAAGGCATATGGAGTCTTGGCTTTTATTGGTAGAGGGATTGAATTTCGGAGCCGCAACGTCATGTTGCAACTGTACAAAACTCTAGTGCGGCCGCACTTGGAGTATTGTGTGCAGTTCTGGTCCCCACATTATAAGAAAGATGTGGAGGCATTGGAGAGGGTACAGAGGAGGTTTACCAGGATGTTGCCTGGTATGGAGGGCAGGTCTTATGAAGAGAGGCTGAGGGATTTGAGGTTGTTTTCGTTAGAAAGGAGGCGGCTAAGAGGGGACCTTATTGAAACATATAAGATGATTAGAGGTTTAGATAGGGTGGACAGTGATAGCCTTTTTCCTAGGATGGAGAAAGCTAGCACGAGGGGACACAGCTTTAAATTAAGGGGTGATAGTTATAGGACGGATATCAGAGGTAGGTTCTTTACCCAAAGGGTGGTTCGGGAGTGGAATGCCCTGCCTGCAGCAGTTGTAGATGCGCCAAGTTTGGTGGCGTTTAAGAGGTTAGTTGATAAGTATATGGAAGAGAAGGGAATGGTTTAGTTTGGAGGGGCATTGCTTTTTATATTGGTCGGCGCAACATCGAAGGCCGAAGGGCCTGTTCTGTGCTGTAATGTTCTATGTTCTATGTTCTATCTGTCTGTCCGTCTGTCCATCTGTCTAACTGTCCATCTGTTCTTTCATTAATTAATCCATCCATATTCCCACAACCTCATAACTCATCCATCAGTCTTCCATCCATCCGTCCATCTGACTGTAAGTACGTCCATCCATCCACCCATCCTGTTATTACTGAGTTCACAGAGTCACATTGCTTTATGATATTCTAATCATTGCCTACCTGTACAATAAGCAGCGTAACAATGAGGTGGTGGTTTCAGCTCGTAAACAAAGTAATCACTGCAGTTTTTAATCTTAATGTCCAGTGTGTAGCTACAGGAGCCTCCCTGCGTGAAGCAGACTGCCCTGGTTGCTTCCCCTTGTCCCACAGTGGGATGAGAACCTGCCATGGGGTTAATTAAACGTTAAGAAGTGTCACAATTGAAGCACTGACTGGTTAAGGAATGGTCATTACGCAATCTGACAGTACCGTTTAACCAGATTGGGATATCAGTGGAGCAGTGACGTCCCGAGACAGCCTGTTCTGGAATCTTCCATCCAGCAGAACTGAAAAAGCAATCACAGAGTCAGCTCCTGAACTGATGACACTCATTCATCTGTGTCCAGACTTGTACCAGCAGAGGGTGTGGGTCCCATCACTGACTAAAACACAACTGCTTACTGATGTCCTTTCAGTGATCTGGTCTGATCTACATGTGGCTCCTGATCAACATCAACGTGAATGATTCTTAAATTTCTTCAGGAATGGGCAATCATTATTGGTTAGAGTTAGAGAATCTCCGACATTTACAACATTAAAAAGAGGCCCCTTGAACCATTGGGTTGTGTCAACCACCAAAAACCTGTAATCCCTTATCCAGCTTTGTAGCTTTGTAGGAGTTTGCACCTCTACCTTTCAGAAACAAAAGTCCAGATTCCCTGCCACCCTCTGAATGAAATTATTTCACCTCAGTCCCTGAATAAATCTCCAGCCCCTCTTTACCTTAGATCTGTGCAGTCACTCCCTTCCACACTCAGTAATTGATCTGTCTTTGAACGGGTAAAGGTCTTCCTATTCACCCTATCTATGGCCCTCATTTGTGGAACATCTCCATTATTTTGTTATCAGGAACACGTGAGGTTCAGGTGTGAGATTACCATCACATTGGGAATGCTGTTATTGAATGGTAGAGCAGTCTTGGTGAGGGCGAATGGGCTCATCCTGTCCATTGTTTGCGTCTCCCTAAGATTCCTGTGGACAGATGTCTCTACCTCACCCACCACTCTCCCCGATGGGTCCAGTCTGTTTTACCTTTTGAATCTGTACCACCCTTCAGCAAGTTGTTTATCACACATCCACTGGCCTGTACAATCTGTGTTGCGGCAGTTCGTGCTTCTCCATGAATTCTCCAGCACCGTGTGGTTCCCACAGGGGTCAGAGGGCGAGGAGAAGGTGACTGAGAATCAAACAGAGTTCAAGGTTAGTGTCATTGTGATGGACAATCATACTTCCAAAGTGTGGCCTGTACCTGGTCAAGCGGGAATAACCTCAGCCAGAATCTACAGCCTGACGTCCATTGTCAAGATTAAAGCAAAGGCCAATCATCTTCCTTGGTTATGATGGCAATGGTAATAAATAAATTACTACATATTTGATTTAATTTTCTTCATTAATGATGTATATATGTGTATATTAAGATACAATGAGCAGTATTGTTTCTTATGCACTGTTCAGACAAAGCACACTGTTCATAGTGTAAATAGAAAAGAAGGGGACGTCATAATGCAGAATGATCTGTTACAGATAGTTAGGGTGTAGAGAGAGATTAACTTAATATAAGGTAGGACCATTCAAATGTCTGATGGTACATAGAACATAGAACATAGAACATTACAGCACAGAACAGGCCCTTCGGCCTTCGATGTTGTGCCGGCCAAAATAAAAAGCAATGCCCCTCCAAACTAAACCATTCCCTTCTCTTCCATATACTTATCAATTAACCTCTTAAACGCCACCAAACTTGGCGCATCTACAACAGCTGCAGGCAGGGCATTCCACTCCCTAATCACTCTTTGAGTAAAGAACCTACCTCTGATATCCGTCCTATAACTCATACCCCTTAATTTAAAGCTGTGTCCCCTCGTGCTAGCTTTCTCCATCCTAGGAAAAAGGCTATCACTGTCCACCCTATCTAAACCTCTAATCATCTTATATGCTTCAATAAGATCCCCTCTTAGCCGCCTCCTTTCTAACGAAAACAACCTCAAAAGCAGGGAAGCAGGTAGCAGGGAACAAAATGATTTAGAGCAGGTTGGTATGTGTTCCCAGATATTTGTACATTTTTCCTAATGGAAGAAGTTGGAAGAGAGGATTTCCGGGGTGTGTGGAGTCTTCCCCGCAATCCTGCCCATTGGCTGTGGCTGATCAAATTAACATACACATCTTTGGACACTGCGGCAAATTCAACATGGTCAGTCAAGCTAATCAACACATTTTGTGCAATAAGGAGCAATTTAGAACAGCCAATCCACATAATAAACAATCTTTTGGACATGAAGGGACAATATTATGGTGGCCAATCCACTGAACCTACACGTCTTTCAATACTAAGAGGACAATATTAACATAGCCAATCCACTTCACCAACACATTTTTAAATAATAAGGGCACCATTTAGCTTGGCTAATGCACCCGACCTGCACAACTTTGAAAAATATAGAGCAATTTAGCATATCCAATGGAGAGAATCTACACATTTTTGAGGCAAAGGGAATATTTATCATGGTTAATCCACCTATGCTACACATTCCTGTCCTCAAAGGGGCTATTCAGCGAAGCCGCTTCATCTCATTTACATATCTTTGCAGTGTGGGCGGAAACCAGATCGCCCATTGGAAACGTACCCAGCCGCAGAATGAAGGTGCAAGCTCCATTGGCAGTGTTCTAAGGCCAGAATTGAACCCGGATCCCTGGCACTATGAAGTGACAGTGCTAAACATTATGCCACAATGCCGCCTATCCCTCGTTGCCACCTTGAGAAATATGCCAAGACAATGCTGCTCAAAACATCGGTAAGGCCACATCTTGAACTGCTGCAATACCACAATTGAATACTATGTACAGTTCTGGTCACCCTATTAAAGAAAGAATATTATTAAACTAGAAAGAGTGCTGAAGAGATTTACTAGGAATCTAATGGGACTTGATGGTTTGCGTTATGGAGAGGCTGGATAAATTGGGACTTTCTTTTCCCTGGAACATAGAAGGCTGAGGGGTGATTCTTATAGAAGTCCATAAACTATTGAAGGGCAAAGGTCAACTAAATAGTCAATATCTTTTCCCAAAGGTATAGGAGTGTAAAAGTAGAGGGCATAGTTTTAAGGTGAGAGGGAAGAGATACAAAAGTGCCCAGAGGGGCAATTATTTCACACAGAGGATGATGAATGTCTGGAATAAACTGCCAGGGGCAGTAGTAGAGGCAGAAACATTTTTTTCTTTTAAAAATCATTCAGACCGTTACATGGGTAAGATGGATGTAGAGTACATGGGCCAAATGTGAGCAATTCTGATTCGTTTAAGGGTTTAAAAATAAAGGGCAGCCTGGAAAAGGGCTGAAGGGTCTTTTGCCATCGTGTAAACATCAATAAATTGGTGACTTTGAGATGTAGTCTAAAGGACAGGGAGATATTTAGGGGAGTGAGTTTGCATTAGTGATGATAACATTGGAAATGAGCTGAAATCAGTGAGAGATATTGAGAATGGGTGAAGAAACATTTCATTTGAAATTAAGTGTGTATACTCGAGATAGTCATATTATTATTAAACAGTGATTGCATTCTTAGCCATGAAGTTCAGACAGGGCATTGTTACTGTGTCAACTGGAGATTGTCAACTACGTTGCTGGCTGGAGAAAGACCAAGTGAATTTTTGTGGGCTATTCAAGGCTGACAGAGATCCAAACAGCGATTGGAGGGGATAAAACATATCTATTTAAATTTTCAAGTTGCTTTCTTTTTGACAACACCAACCAAGTCCACGATCTCTTCTATCTAGCAGGAAAAGGACAGCTGAGAACTGGGAATACGGACCACCAGGATGTTCCATCTGCAAATCACTTAGCATTCTGAGTTATAAACATCTCGACTGTTCCATCATTGTCTCTGGGGTGGGGATCCTGGAACTCCCTCCCTAACAGCGCCATGGGTGGTTCCATGTGCAGCATTATGGGATTGCAACCGTTCAAGATGTGGCCTTGCCGAATGTCTCGTACAACTTCAATAAGACGTTCCAACTCCTGTATTCAATGTTCTGACCGATGAAACCAAGCATGCTGAATGCCCACTTCACCACTCTGTCCACATGTGACTCCACTTTCAAGGAGCTATGAACATGTACCCCTAGATCTCTTTGTCCTGCAACTTTCCCCAACGCCTTACTGTTAACTGAGTCCACCCTGGTTCAATCTACCAAAATGCAACACTTTGCATTTATCTAAATTAAATTCCATTTGCCATTCGTCAGCCCACTGGCCCAATTGATCAGGATCCCATTGTAATTGGATATAACTTTCTTCACTGTTCACTATGCCTCCAATCTTTGTGTCATGTGCAAAATTACCAACAATGACTCCAATATTCTCATCCTTGTGGAACTCGGGAATTTTTTCCTTTTAATATGGATTTTTAAAATCTACATCTTCATCGGGTTTTGAAAAGTTTGGAAACGTGAATAACAATTACTTACTCAGGTAACCCAGGAAGAATATCTGGAACCTCATATCCCCTGCAATATTCTGGAAAGGAAAACATAGAATTAGGATTAGAGAGAATGAAGATGATAGGGTGATCGAGGGACTGTTTGTACAGGGAAGTAGCCAGTGAATCAGTAAGAATATCTATTTAGAACGGGGTGAACGAAAGGCTTCATCATTAGCATCCCAAGAGGGAGAGGGAACCATTACAATCCCTCTCCAGAGAGACTGGATTTTCAGAGGTGAGCTCCATTGAACAGAGAAACATTGAAACTTGAAGCAGGAGTTCATTGGACCTTCCAGTCTGCTCCATAGTTCATGCTGGTCATGGCTGATCATCACATTAATATCCTGATCCCCCCTTCCCTCCATGTCTTGATCCCTTTAACCTCAAGAACTATATCTAATCCCTTCATCAAATCAGATAACTATTTGACCTCAGCTGTTTTTTCTGATAATGAATTCTACACATTCACCCGTCTCTGGATGAAGATGTTTCTCTTCATCACATTTCCAAAAGGGTTACCCCTTATCTACGAACTCTGACACCTGGTTCTGGAACCATTGGGACAGTGTGACTGAATTAATGCTAATCCTGTCAGAATTTTATATAGAATCATAAAATATAGAATCATAGAAAACCTACAGCATAAACAGGTCTTCGGCCCACAAGTTGTACCGATCATATCGCTACCTAACACGCCTATCTATAACTCTCAATCCTGTTAAATCCCATGTACTCATCCAGAAGTTTTTTAAAAGACCCCAGCAAGTTCACCTCCACCAACACTAATGGCAGCCGATTCCATTCACTCACCCGCTCTGTGTGAAAAACTTACCCCTGACATCTCCTCTGTACCTACTCCCCAGCACTTTAAACCTGGGTCCTCTTATGGCAACCATTTCAGCCCTGGTAAGAAGCCACTAAGAATCCACCTGATCTATACCTCTCAACACCTTACAGACCTCTATCAGATCCCCTCTTATCCTTCGTCTCTCTAAGGAGATAAGATCGAGCTCACTCAATCGATCCTCATAACGCATGCTTCCCAATCCAGATAACATCCTTGTAAATCTCCTCTGCACCCTCTCAATAGCTTCCACATCCTTCCTGTAATGAGGCGACCAGAACTGAACACAGTACTCCAAGTGGGGTCTGACCGGGATTTTATAAAGCTGCAGCTTATCTCCCAACTCCTAAACACAGTTCCTTGATTGATGAAGGCCAGTACACCATACACATTCTTGATCACATCCTCTACCTACGAAGCCAAGTTGAGAGTCTGATGAACCTGGTCCCCAAGATCCTTCTAATCTTCCACACTGCTAAGAGTCTTACCCTTAATATTATACTCTTTCATCCCATTTGACCTGCCAAAATTGACCACTACGCATTAATCTGGGTTGAAGTCCATCAGCCATTTCCCTACGCAGTCTTGCATCCTAACTATGTCTCACTGCAACTTCTGACATCCCTCCAGACTATCCACAACATCACCAACCTTCGTATCATCGGCCAACTT
This sequence comes from Sphyrna mokarran, assembly GCA_024679065.1. Classification (NCBI taxonomy): domain Eukaryota; kingdom Metazoa; phylum Chordata; class Chondrichthyes; order Carcharhiniformes; family Carcharhinidae; genus Sphyrna; species Sphyrna mokarran. The sequence goes on along the minus strand of JAGIQG010000018.1, from coordinate 168,524 downwards.
ACCCATACCTCCACTTCCTCATCTAGGTCATTTATAAAAATCACAAACAGCAAGGGTCCTAGAACTGATCCCTGGGGCACTCCACTGGTGACTGACCTCCATACAGAAAAAGACCCACCCACAACCACGCTGTGCGTTCTGCAGGCAAGCCAGTTCTGCATCCACAAGGTCAAAGCCCCTTGGATCCCATGCCCCCTCACTTTGTCAATAAGCCTTGCATGAGGACCTTATCGAACGCCTTGCTGAAGTCCATATAAACCACATCCACTGCTCTTCTTTCATCAATGTGTTTAGTCACATTTTCAAAAAAAACTCAACCAGGCTCGTAAGGCACGATTGCCCTTGACAAAGCTGTGCTGCCTACTTTTGATCATGCTATACTTCTCTCAATGTTCATAAATCCTGTCTCATCAACTTACTAACCACTGAGGTTAGATTCGCTGGTAATTTCCTGGGCTGTCTCTATTCCCTTTCTTGATATAAGAAGCATATCCACAATCCTCCGGAACCTTTTCCGTGTCTATCAATGATGCAAAGATCATCGCCAGGGGTTCAGCCATCTCTTCCCTCGTCTCCCACAGTAACCTGGGGTACGTCTCATCCGGTGCTGGTGACTTATCTACCTTGATGTATTTCATAACTTCCAATACATCCTCTTTCTTAATGTCCACGAACTCAAGCTTTTCAGTTCGCCGCAAGCCTGCACTACAACCACCAAGATCCTTTTCCACTGTGAATACTGAAGTATTCATTGAGCACCTTTGCTATTTCTACCAGTTCTGTACAAACTTTCCCACTATCACATTTATAGGTCCCATTCTTTCGCATCTCATCCTTTTACTCTTCACGTATTTGTAGAATGCCTTAGGGTTTTCCTTAATTTTACCTGCCAAGGCCTTCTCATGACCCCTTCTGGCTGTCCTAGTTTCCTTCTTAAGATCCTTCCTATTAGCCGTTTACTCCTCCAGATCCGTAACATTACCTAGTTCTCTGAACCTTCTGTACACTTTTCTTTGTGTCTAGATTCATTACAACCTTCATGCACCACGATTCCTGTAATCTACCAAAACCTCCCTGTCTCGTCAGAACGTTGTTGTGCAGAACTCTAGACAAACATTCCTTGAAAATCTGCCACCTTCATTTGGTACACTTCCCCTAGAAAACCTCCTTCCAATTTACTCACCTAATTTCCTGCCTGATGTCTTCATATTTCCCCTTACTCCAGATAAACATTTTCCTAGCTTGTGTTATTGAACAACAAATTTTCTGAAATTGGGTACACAATACAGAAGCAGACTAAAATTGCACTCAGAACCACAAAGGAACAGACACAGACTAGCAGGGAAGGACATGTTTTTTTTAAAATGCAAACGAGGGCTAACACGCAAAGGGAACAGGACAGAATGGCACCTACAGGAACTAAATTTTAAAAAAAAGCACATCCCCATCCCACCAAATCAGCACCTCTGATCTAATCAAGCAACCCTCTATGGAGACACGTAAAGATTAGCATAACTAAGGAAGCATCGCTGGGCCCTGAAACTTCCTGAGAATAATCAAACACCCATTGTTCAAACCCTGGTGATTCTAGGCCATTAATGACCCATCAGACAGAAACGATTAACACACACTTAAAAACATCGTTACAATACTTGAAGACATCGAAACAGGATGGTCAGAGTCAAATACTGTAAATAAAACATTAACATTTGAATAGTACAACACACCAAAGTTCAGGTATAACTGTAGCCCATTGCGGCGGGACTTTAGAGTGCTTTTGGGACAGTTCAGTTGTATGTCCTGCCTGCACCTCCGTCACGTAATAAAAAAAATAAAGCTGTACCATTGTTGAACCTGATCCTGAATCCGCAGTGGTCGTTTCACCCACTAGCGCTAACATTTACTGATCTTATCTCTCTGCAATGCTAGCGTAAAGGGGATCCAGTAATGATCACTATCCCCAAAATGCTATCCCACTGAGAGATCCGACACCTGTCCAGGTTCATTATTACCCAACACCAGATCGAGTACAGCCTCTCCTCTTGTAGGCTTATCCACGTATTGTGTCAGGAAACATTCCTGAACACACCTAACAAACTCCTCCCCATCCAAACCCCTTACCCAAGGGATATTCCAATTGACATTTGGGAAATTAAAGTCTCCCATCATGACAACTTTGTTATCACTACATCTCGTGTATGTGAGGATGTGGAGAAGCCACCATTGGACTGGGGTAAACACAGTAAGAAGCCTGACAACAACAGGTTTAAGTCCAACCGATTTATTTGTTGGTAAACTCACAAGCTTTTGAGGTTTCCCACTTCATGAGGTGAATGAAGAGTTCTGGCCTCAGACATAGCATATAACAGCACAGACAGTTTACAGATTACTGATTAGAATGCGAATCTTTAGCTAACCTGCTATACAAGTTTTAAAGGAGCACTGGGCACAGGTTAGAGAGATGTGTATTGTCTCCAGACAGTACAGTAAGTAAGGTTTTGCAAAACCAAGCAAGTCATGGGGGTTACAGATAGTGTGATATGAACCCCAGATCCCAGTTGAGGCCGTCCTCATATAGAACACTATTTGTGCAGAACTTGGCTATCAGTCTCTGCTCAGCGACTCTACGCTGTCGTGTGTCATGAAGGCCGCCTTGGAGAATGCTTACTCGAAGGTCGGATGCTCCTCTTACCTGCCTACTCACCATTACTCTTAATTCCTTTACTGTTCAAAAAATTATCTGCTCTTTCCTTAAAAACGTTCAATGAGGTAGCCTCAACTGCTTCATTGGGCAGGGAATCCACAGATTCACAATCCCTTGTGTGAAGAAGTTCCTCCTCAACTCAGTCCTAAATCTGTTTTCCCTTATTTTGAGGCCATGTCCCCTAGTCCTAGTGGAAACACTCGCCAGTGGAAACAAGTTCCATGCTTCCATCTTATTTATCCCCTTCATAATCTTATATTTTGGGTTTGAAGTTGGATAAGTCCCCTGGGCCGGACGGGATTTACCCTAGGATTCTCTGGGAGGCAAGAGAGGAGATTGCAGAGCCTCTGGCTCTGATCTTCAGGTCCTCGTTGGTTACGGGTGTGGTTCCGGAGGACTGGAGGCTGGCGAATGTGGTCCCATTGTTTAAGAAGGGGAAGAGAGACCTTCCTGGGAATTATAGGCCCGTGAGTCTTACTTCTGTGGTGGGCAAGGTATTGGAGAGAATTATTAGGGATAGGATTTATAGTTATTTGGAGAGAAATGAATTGATTGGGGATAGTCAGCATGGTTTCGTGAAGGGTAGGTCATGCCTTACTAACCTCATTGAGTTTTTTGAGAAGGTGACCAGAGAGGTGGATGGGGGTAAGGCGGTTGATGTAGTATATATGGACGTTAGTAAGGCTTTTGATAAGGTGGCCCATGGAAGACTTCTACAGAAAATGCAGATGTGTGGAATAGAGGGTGATTTAGCTAATTGGATTAGGAATTGGCTGGCAGATAGAGGACAGAGGGGGGTGGTTGATGGGAGATATTCATCGTGGAGTTCGGTGACGAGTGGTGTGCCTCAGGGGTCTGTTTTGGGGCCCCTGCTGTTTGTAATTTTTATAAATGATCTGGATGAGGGTATTGAGGATGGATCAGTAAATTTGCAGATGATACTAAAGTTGGTGGTGTGGTAGATAGTGAAGAGGGGTGTTTTAGTTTACAGAGTGACTTGGACAAGTTGCAGAGCTGGGGCGAGAGGTGGCAAATGGAGTTTAATGTGGAAAAGTGTGAGGTAATGCACTTTGCAGGAACAATAAATGTGTAGAGTATAGGGCTAATGGTAGGGCTCTTAATAGTGTTGAGGAACAGAAGGATCTTGGTGTATGTGTCAATAGATCCATGAAAGTAGGCAGTCAAGTGGATAAAGTTGTTAAGAAGGCATATGGAGTCTTAGCTTTTATGGGTAGGGGGATTGAATTTAGGAGCAGCAGCATCATGTTGCAACTGTACAAAACTCTAGTGCGGCCGCACTTGGAGTATTGTGTGCAGTTCTGGTCCCCACATTATAAGAAGATGTGGAGGCATTGGAGAGGGTACAGAGGAGGTTTACCAGGATGTTGCCTGGTATGGAGGGCAGGTCTTATGAAGAGAGGCTGAGGGATTTGAGGTTGTTTTCGTTAGGAAGGAGGCGGCTAAGAGGGGACCTAATCGAAACATATAAGATGATTAGAGGTTTAGATAGGGTGGACAGTGATAGCCTTTTTCCTAGGATGGAGAAAGCTAGCACGAGGGGACACAGCTTTAAATTAAGGGGTATGAGTTATAGGACGGATATCAGAGGTAGTTCTTTACTCAAAGAGTGATTAGGGAGTGGAATGCCCTGCCTGCAGCTGTTGTAGATGCGCCAAGTTTGGTGGCGTTTAAAAGGTTAGTTGATAAGTATATGGATGAGAAGGGAATGGTTTAGTTAGGAGGGGCATTGCTTTTTATTTTGGTCGGCACAACATCGAAGGCCGAAGGGCCTGTTCTGTGCTGTATTGTTCTATGTTCTATGTTCTATGTTCTATATGTTTCTATAAGATCTCCCCTCATTCTTCTGAATTCCAATGAATATAGCCCCAGTCTACTCAATCTCTCCTCATAAACCAACCCTCGCAACTCCAGAATCAACCTAGTGAATCTCCTCTGCATCCCCTCCAGTGCCAGTATATCCTTTCTCAAGTAAGAAGACCGGTGACAAGTGGTGTACCTCAGGGGTCTGTTTTGGGGCCCCTGCTGTTTGTAATTTTTATAAATGATCTGGATGAGGGTATTGAAGGATGGATTAGTAAATTTGCAGATGACACTAAAGTCGGTGGAGTGGTAGATAGTGAAGAGGGGTGTTATAGTTTGCAGAGGGACTTGGACAAGTTGCAGAGCTGGGCCGAGAGGTGGCAAATGGAGTTTAATGTGGAAAAGTGTGAGGTAATGCACTATGGCAGAAATAATAAATGTGTAGAGTATAGGGCAAATGGTAGGATTCTTAGTAGTCTAGATGAACAGAGGGATCTTGGTGTGTATGTGCATAGATCCCTGAAAGTAGGCAGTCAGGTCGAGAAGGTTGTTAGGAAGGCATATGGAGTCTTGGCTTTTATTGGTAGAGGGATTGAATTTCGGAGCCGCAACGTCATGTTGCAACTGTACAAAACTCTAGTGCGGCCGCACTTGGAGTATTGTGTGCAGTTCTGGTCCCCGCATTATAAGAAAGATGTGGAGGCATTGGAGAGGGTACAGAGGAGGTTTACCAGGATGTTGCCTGGTATGGAGGGCAGGTCTTATGAGGAGAGGCTGAGGGATTTGAGGTTGTTTTCGTTAGAAAGGAGGAGGCTAAGAGGGGACCTGATCGAAACATATAAGATGATTAGAGGTTTAGATAGGGTGGACAGTGATAGCCTTTTTCCTAGGATGGAGAAAGCTAGCACGAGGGGACACAGCTTTAAATTAAGGGGTGATAGTTATAGGACGGATATCAGAGGCAGGTTCTTTACCCAAAGGGTGGTTCGGGAGTGGAATGCCCTGCCTGCAGCGGTTGTAGATGCGCCAAGTTTGGTGGCGTTTAAGAGGTTAGTTGATAAGTATATGGAAGAGAAGGGAATGGTTTAGTTTGGAGGGGCATTGCTTTTTATATTGGTCGGCGCAACATCGAAGGCCGAAGGGCCTGTTCTGTGCTGTAATGTTCTATGTTCTATGTTCTAAAACTGTACACAGTAACTCTAGGTATGGTCTCATCAGCACCTTATACAGCTGCAACATAACCTTGTTATTTTTAAACTCCATCCCTCCAGCAATGATGGGTAAAATTCCATTTGCCTTCTTCATTACCTGCGGCACTTGCAAACCAACTCCTTGTGATTCCTGCAGAAGGACACCCAGGTCCCTGTGCACAGCAGCATGCTGCAATTTTGACCATTTAAATAATAATCCATTTTGCTGTTATTCCGACCCGAATGGATGAACTCACATTTACCAACATTGTACTCCATCTGCCAGAACCTCGCCCACTCACTGAGACTTACCACGAATCAGGCTTAAGTGTTCATGACTTCTTGATGCACTGATCAAGGGTTCTGCCCAATCTCCAATGCATTCTAACATCTAAACAGATTTCTTTATGTCCGCCCTCTCTCCCTCTTTCTTTCTGGGTAAATCGTGCTTTTTTGAGAGAATCCTATCAAGTTACAATAGTTGTGTTTCTCTGATATAAGGTTCACTAATGCCTGGCTGCTTACCTGAGTCTGCAAAGGCAGTGCAGCGGTGTAAGAATTGGTGGGTTTCGCTAACTTGCCTCTTCCCCAATCTCATGTACAGTCTATACAGAGTGGTGTTAGTCCCAACCGTAAGCAGTCGTCAGCCACACAAAGCTTCTGTTTTCCTGTGTGGTTGGTTATCCTGAGTACAATTTTTTTTTCCATTGATGTAATCTATGCAAATGTTTTTTTTAAATGTAGACAAGAACTAGTTCGTGAATAATCTCAGGAAACAACACTGCTTTCTCCTTAGCAAACAGTTGGCTCTGTTTATCTTATCAGGGCCAATGGTGGCACAGTGATTAGCATTGCCAGGAACCCATGTTTGATTGTGGGTGAGTGACTGTGTGGAGTCGGTGTGCTCTCAACCATGTGTCTGAATGGGTTTTCACTGGCTACTCTGATTTCCTCCCACAGACCCAAACATTTACAGTTGAAGTGGATTGGCAATGATAGATGTTCCCTTTTGTTCCAATGATGTGCAGATAGGCCACGCTAACTTGCCACATAGTGTCCACATTTGTATAGATTAGGTGGATTGGCCGTGGTAAATTATCCATTCGTGCCCAAAGATGTGTAGGTTCGATTGACTATCCATGATACATTGCTCCATAGAATTCAAATATCTGAGGGTTATATGAAATGACCATGCAAAATAGGTCCTAATTGTCCAAAGATGTGCAGGTTAGTCGAATTGACCATGCTAATTTGCCCCTTAATGTCCAAGGAAGCATATTTGTTATGTTAATCATTTTAAATTTCCCCATGATATCCAAAAATATGTAGGATTAGCAATGATAAATTGCCTTTATTTGCAAAGGTGTCTTGGTTAATTGAATTGTCAATGCTAAATTATCCCTTAGTCTCTGTTGGGGGAGGGAATTATTCCAAAGTCCATCTCTCACCACTGTCTGAAATGGACAATCATTTATTTTAAGATGTTGCCCCAATTTCCAGGGCCTACCTCATGGGGAATCATCTTTTTAGCACCAATTCAGTCAGCCCACCCCAGAATCCGACATGGCAAAATATGGTAAAAAAATTGGAAAGTGTAGATATCCAAAGGAACTTGAGTGTCCTTGACCATTAGTCAGCAAAGGCTAACATGTAGGTGTAGCGAGTTTTCGGGAATACTAATAGAATGTTAGCCTCTATCACCAGAGGAATTGAGAACAGGAACGAGGTATTTCTATAATTACCTCAAAGTTTGTTTAGACCACACGTAGAGCATTGGGTGGAGTTCTAGGCTCCTTACCTTCTGAAAGAGTAGCATTACCACAGAGGGAGTGCAACGAAAGTTTACCAGATTTGTTCCGGGCTTGGTGGAATTGTCTAATGATGAAAGATTGGACAAATCATACCCTGTATTCCCTAGAGTCTCGAAGAATGGGAGGCAATCTCAATGAAACCAATACTTAAATGGATGGATGTCGGCTCATATGATTTCTGTGGTTGGGAAATCCTGAACCGGGGACATTATTTCCAGATAACGGGTGGTGCCATTTAAAACAGAGAAGGGAAGAATATTCTTTATACGAAAGTCTCTATGACACTTTATAATCCATAATCCCTACAGTGAAGTTAGCACCATTTAACCCATCGAGTTGGCAATGGCTTTCCGAAAGAGTATTTTTCCCTCAGCCCACAAGGGAGGCTTGGATCATTGAATAAAGGAATAGAGGTTTGATTTAACATGGATTTGACTGACAAAGACAGTCAACAGCTGTGTAGGGAAGACAATGGAGTCAATTCCACAATCAGACAGTGAAGATCAGATTGAATGGGAGGGCAAGATTAAGATGGGGGAGGAGGGATTGCTCTATCGTTATTGCTGCTGATTATTATTTAACGATAGCTGTTGATTTTTGACCTTGGGGAGCAGACAATAGACTTGAGATCGTTAGAATTAAGAACAGGAATATGCCACTCGGTCCTCAAGCCTACCCCATCTTTAAGAAAATCATGGCTGATTTGGGTCGTAACCTTAACCTCCAATTTCCTGCCTCATCCCCCGTGACGCTGCAGATCATGAAACAGAGGAGAACAGGAAGTAGGAGCAGAAGGAGCCCACTCAGCCCTCCGCATCTGCTCCACCACACAATCGGATCATAGCCGACCTCTACCTGGTCTCAAATCCACATCCCTGCCTGTTCCCTATATCCTTTATCCTGTTCTCTTTATTAGAAACATAGAAACCATTTAATGATTTTGACTCCACCCTGCTATGTGGCAGCGAGTTCCACAGGTTCACCACTCTCTAATAAAGTAGTTCATCCTCCTCTCAGTTTTAAATCTAATGCCCCTAACCACATACCAGCGATCTTTTGTTCCAGATTGTCCCACAAAGGGAATCCTTTTGTCTATGTTTATTTCACCAGTACCTTTCAATGATTTACCATCCTCAATCAGATCCCCTTGCATCCCTCTAAACTCCAGCCAGTATTAAGGACAAGAGATTCATCTCTTCTGATATATCAACCTTTCATTCCCCACGGATCAATCTCACAAACCTATGTAGCTCTGCCTTAAAAAAAAGGATAATCAAATTTCTGCTTTGAGGAAGATATTTCCTGAGCCTCCCCACCCACTGAGAGAATATAAGTATTTTTTCTCTCAAATGTTCTCTGAATCTCCTGCCCCTTATACAAAAGTTTTGCCCCTTTGTGGTTGATCCCTTCAACCCATGGGAACTGCTGCTACTATTCACCCTTTTCATAAGCCCCATCATCTTATAAGCCACAATCATGTCTTCCTCTCAGTGTTGCCTTCATCTCTGCCTTCAATGGGACAAATCTTTCTGTTTTTAAACAGTGGTCCCTAATTCTATATTCGCTCCAAGAGGAAGCGTCCTCTCCACATCCACCCTGTCAATACCGTCCCCTGACACCCCTACCTCACCCGATTTTAATGGTTTTGACCGAGTTGCCACTGACTCTTCCAACCTCCAGTGAATGCTAAGTTCATCTATCCAACATTTCCTCATAAGATAAGCAGCCCATTCCTTGTATTAGTTTGGCTAACCTTGTCTGAAGTTCTTCCAGCACATTTACAAATTACCTCAAATAAGTTCCTCCAATGTGATCTCACAATTTTTTTCACATTTCAAGCGTACCCTACTTTTGCAACAATTCTCGCACAATTAATGATAACAGTAACTTACCTTACTATTTGCTGTACCTGCACACCAGTCTTTTGTGATTGCTGCACTAGGGCGCCCAGGTCCCTCTGCACCTAAGAACTCTGCAATTTCTCCCCATTCAGGTAATAATCTTCATCCTTCTCTTGGTGTGTTGAATAGTTTGTGGAAGCACTTTTCTTAGCGATTGGAGAAAATAGGTGGTGATAGAAGGCAGTTTGAGTTGTTGGATGATGTGTTCAGATGGTGTTCATGGTTAACACTTGGGTCCTTATTGCTGGTCAGATATAGAAATGACACAGCTGATAAGTGTCGAGAATGAGAAACAAGCTTGCAGATTATAACAAGACTGGCATGGTGGCAAGACAGGGTACGGGAAGATAGGAATTGGTTAGTCAGATGGGCGGGAAACTGGAAGATGGTATTTAATCCTGATAAGTGTGAAGCGACTCATTTTGGCAGAAGTAACAAGATGAGGGACTTTATTGAATGGCAGAACATTAGGAAGTTCAGAAGAACAGATGGATTTTGGAATGATTATCACAGATCCCTGAAGGCACAGGGTGCGTGAATATGATATTTAAGGATGTATATAGGACACTTGTATTTATAATTCCTGTTATAGAATATAAGGGCAATGAGGTAATTTTGGTGCTGCCTGAATAGGCCACAGCAGAGTACTGTTAGCAGTATGGCCACCTCACTATGGGAAGGATGAGATAGCACTGGAGGAGGTGAAGAGGGAATTCACCAGGATGTTGCCTGGGATGGAGCATTTCAGTTAGAAGAAAAAAAAACTGGGTAGGATTGTTTTTTTCCAGAGAAGAAAACGCTGAGAGGAAGACATGATTGTGGCTTATAAGATGATGGGGCTTATGAAAAGGGTGAATAGTAGCAGCAGTTTCCATGGGTTGAAGGGATCAACCACAAAGGGGCAAAACTTTTGTATAAGGGGCAGGAGATTCAGTTGTAATGGATTGCCTGGAAAGGAAGCTGGAAATATTACAAACATTTAAAAATATTTGGGTAAGTGCTTGAAACATCGTAATATTGAAGGATAAGTGTGGGAGAAAGGGATTTGCGTTACTTTAGTCGCAATTATTGTTGGTGTAGTCTCGATGGGCCAAAGGACTTTACTGTATTGTACGACCCTGTACAACCTGTGACTCTGTGACTCCCTGTCAGAATTCAGAAGGAAATATGCAGTCATTCCCGCTGGTGTGGGACTGGAATCAGAGTGATAATGTGGTCCCAAGAAGAGATACTTTGCAAAAGGAAATCGATTAATTAGGCAGGAGTTCAAATGGAATCTAAGAGATAAATAATCACTATTGCTGATGTCAAATTCTTATTGAATTTATTTAAAAGAACAAAGAACAAAACAGCACGGGAAACAGGCCCTTCAGCCCAACGAGCCCGCACCGCCACCCCGATGTTCCCACTTCTACCGTGATCCCTGTCTATGTTTATAGATCTATGGATTGAAACAAAATTTGAGACAATTTAGGGAGAATTTGTTCTACCAATTAGCCTAAGAGCACATCTTTGGGATGTGGGAGGAAAGCGGAGCACCTGGAGAAAACCCACGCAAGCACGGGGAGAACTTAGAGTTCATACAGTACAGAAGGCTATTCAACCTATTGACCTCACTGCTTCTGTGTAAGAGCATTCACCACCCCCCCTCCACCCCCACCCAGCTCAGACTCTCCACAACTAACCTTCACCCACCCTAACCTCAAAACCACACACATGTTTACCATTGGGAATCCATCCAAAATACATTTCTTTGGACAGTAAGAGACAAATTAGAATGGACAATCCATCCAACCTGCACATCTTCAAACATTAAAGATGCATTTAGCATAACCAATCCACCTTACCTATATATATCTTTGGACATTAGGCCCAATTTAAAATGGACAATCCACAAGAAATACACATCTTTGGACACTATAGGAGAATTTAGTATGACCAATGCACCTAACTTAGAAATCTTTGGAAACTAACATCCCTGGTATTGTGAGATAGCAGTGCTTACTACTGTACCACCGTGCCACACACCAGTTACACCGACAGGTAAAATAATTTATTTGCTCAATAATTGATCAAAATTGTTGATGCCAAATTCTTATTTAAATTATATATATATTTTTAAATGCAGTAAATTAATTTTGAAATTGCACTGCGTGTTTTGAACTCTGATCTGTTGGTTTGTCTTCCCGCTGAATAAAAAAAGTCAAAATGTCCAACACTACCCAGGGTCAAGTGTTTGTGGTGTAATTATGTGTGGATGGTGAATAGGTGAAATGGTGTTACTAAATTTAAATGGCTTGCCTTTGATCCACACAGATCAGATAGGTCGAAGGGACTTATTCTGTGCTGTGATAACGCAGCTCTCTCTATCCATTTAACTCCATGTTTCCAAACTCACTGCTTCTGTCTATTCAAATACATAGAGTCACAGAGGTTTACAGCATGAAAACAGGCCCTTCAGCCCCATTGATCTGGGTTGTTTTTTGTTTTTAAACCCCTAGGGTAATCCCAATTGCCCACATTTGGTCCATATCCCTCTGCAGCAACCACACCCATGTAACTGTCTAAATGCGTTTAAAACAATAAAAAAGAAATGTACCTGCCTCTATTACTACCTCTGGCAGCTTGTTCACTCACCACCCTCTGTATGAAAAAAAACTCTCTAGAAACTTTTTTATCTCTCTGTGCGATAACAGTCGGGTGCCAACTGATCAATCTGTCCCACACTGGACTCTTTGTCAGCCCAGTATTTGCATTCCCGGAAAATGACAGATTTAAATACTGCACCTTGTGCCCAGGGTTATTAAGAGTTCGGCCTTTGGGAAAGATAAAACACGCATCAGGAAGTATTTATATTTTCAGATTAGAAACAATAGGGTGTTTCATGTTACAGAGACAAATAAGATCAACTGTACGAACATCAAGGAGCAAAGGTAAAGAAAATTACAGCACAGGATCAGGCCTTTTGACCCTCTGTGCCTGCATCGACCATGTTTCCTACCTAAAAGCCCCTACCCTTCCGGGGACCATATCTCTCTATTCCCATTCTTTTCATGTACTTGTCAAGATACCCTTTGAGAGTCACTACTGCATCTGCTTCCGTCGGCATTGAGTTCCAGGCACCCATCACCCTCTGTGTAAAAAGTCTACCTCCGACACCTCCTTTAACCCTTGTCGATTGCAGTTTAAATCTATGTCCCTGGTAATTGAATCTTCCACCGTGGGAGAAAAGCCTCTGACTATCCACTCTGTCCATGCCTCTCATAAACTTATAGACTTCTATCAGGTCTCCCCTCAACCTCTGTCGCTCCAGTGAGAACAAACAAAGTTTCTCCATCCTCTCCTCAATAGCTAATGCCATCCATACCAGTCAACACTCTGGTAAATCTCTTCTGTACCCACCCCAAAGTCTCCACATCCTTCTGATAGAGTGGTGACAGAATTGAACACTAGATTTCAAGTGTGGCCTCACTAAGTTTCTATAAATCTGCAACAGGACTTGCCAATTTTTAAACTCAATACCCCGGTTAATGAAGGCGAGTGTGCCTTCTTGACTACCTTCTCCACTTGCAGTGATCTGTCTACCTGCATTACTTCACATTTGTCCAGATTAAACTCCATCCGACATCTCTCCACCCAAGATTCCAACAGATCCTGCAATATTCCAAATGTATCCTAACTAAGATACTGTAAAGCTGCAACATGACTCGCCAGTTTCTAAACTCAATGCTGTCAAATGCCATCTGGACTACTTTATCCATCCACATTGCCACTTTCAGTGACCTGTGTAACTCTATACCAGAACCCTTTGCTGATCAATACTCTTAAGGGTTTTGCCATTTGCTGTATATTTCCTGTCTCTATTAGAACTTCCAAAATGCATTCCCTCACATTTATCCAGATTAAACCTCATCTGCCATCTCTCCGCCCAAGTCTTCAACCAATCTACATCCTGCTGTATCCTCGGATGGTCTTCATCGCCAACCATAAATCCACCAACCTCTGTGTTTTCCACAAACTTATTAATCAAACCTGTTACAGTTTGCTTTAACTTATCTATATATATTACAAACTGCAAAGGTCTCAGCACTGATTCCTGAGAAACGCCATGTGTCACTGCCCTTCTTTCAGAAATGCACCCTTTCACTGTTACTCTGTCTTCTTTGACCGAGCCAGTTTTGAATCCACCTAGCAGGCTCACATTTGGTGCAACTTCACCTTCTGTACCAGTCTGCCATGAGGGATCTTGTCAAAGACCTTACTGAAAATCCATGTAGACAACATCCACTGCCCTACCCTCATCAATCATCTTCATCACTTCCTCGAAGAACTCGATGAAATCAGAGAGATACGACCTCCCTTTTACCAAACCACATTGTCTCTCATTAATATGTCCATAATTTCCAAATGGGAATATATACAGTCTCAGAGAATCCTCTCAAATAATTTCCTTGCCACTGATGTAAGGCTCACTGGCCTGTAATTACCTGGATTATTTTTGCTAGCTTTCTTAAACAATGGAACAACATTGGTTATTGTATGTTCAAAATGTAAATTATTAACAACACATGCAAAAACTGAAGAAACAAAGATGAGACTGCATGCTTTAGTTAAAACTTTATACACTCAGAGAGAGTTGGCCATTCCCCAGAATTTGTTACCCTTTCTAACTGCCTTTGAACCTCAGCCATTTCAACAAGCCCAATCCTCAACACTCTTCCCCAATCTTCAACACACTTCCCTAATCCTCATCACACTTCCCTAATCCTCAACACTCTTCCCCAATCCTCAACACTCTTCCCCAATCCTCAACACTCTTCCCCAATCCTCATCACACTTCGCTAATCCTCAACACTCTTCCCCAATCCTCAACACTCTTCCCCAATCCTCAACACTCTTCCCTAATCCTGATCACACTTCCCTAATCCTCATCACACTTCCCCAATCCTCATCACACTTCCCCAATCCTCATCACACTTCCCTAGTCCTCATCACACTTCCCTAATCCTCATCACACTTCCCTAATCCTCAACACTCTTCCCCAATCCTCAACACACTTCCCTAATCCTCATCACACTTCCCTAATCCTCAACACTCTTCCCCAATCCTCAACACTCTTCCCCAATCCTCAACACTCTTCCCCAATCCTCAACACTCTTCCCCAATCCTCAACACATTTCCATACTTCGTAATCCTGAACACACTTTCCTAATCCTCAGCACACTTCCCCAATCCTCAACACTCTTCCCCAATTCTCAACACACTTCCCTAATCCTCATCACACTTCCCTAATCCTCAACACTCTTCCCCAATCCTCATCACACTTCCCTAATCCTCATCACACTTCCCTAATCCTCATCACACTTCCCTAATCCTCATCACACTTCGCTAATCCTCATCACACTTCCCTAATCCTCATCACACTTCGCTAATCCTCAACACTCTTCCCCAATCCTCAACACTCTTCCCCAATCCTCAACACTCTTCCCCAATCCTCAACACACTTCCCCAATCCTCAACACTCTTCCCCAATCCTCAACACTCTTCCCCAATCCTCAACACTCTTCCCCAATCCTCAACACATTTCCATACTTCGTAATCCTGAACACACTTTCCTAATCCTCAGCACACTTCCCCAATCCTCAAAACGCTTTCCTAATCCTGAACACACTTCCCCAACCATCAACACATTTCCCTAGTCCTCATCGCAGTTCCCTAATATTCAACACATCCCCTCTCATCACTACAGGCCAACTCTCACCTCAACACCCAACTTCTCACATTTACATTTTCCCCACTAAGGTCAAATCACTTGTCTCACCAGAACACCCTCATCTCAACTGAACACTCCCCCATACATTGCTCTCCCCTCCCACCTTAATATAGTCCCCCCTCACATCAATCTTCCCTGCTCACCTCTACATTATCCCATGTCACCCTTCCTCATAACGCTCTCCCTCTCACATCAACATTTGCCCTCTCACCTCAACACACTCCCTGGCCTCAACAACCCCCGTTCCAACACTACCTATCTCATCTCTACACTTCCCGCTCAGCTTCACACTCTCATTTCCACATCCCCAAGAGATAAATTTCCCATCCCATACTGCATGGGAATCAGAGTGGATGGGCACAGACTGTGTAAAGATCTGATTATCTCTGGTGGGATCATCCGATTTAGGGGTGAGCGCGGGACCCAAATCCCATCCTCTGTCTCACCACAACATTCTCTCCCTCTCTCATGTCAGCTCTCTCATCTCTTCTCAGCACCCTGCTTCACCTCAGCTCCAACCATCACATCTCAACTTTCCCCCTCTCACTTCAGCAAACCCTTCTCATCTCAATATATCCCCTCTCATCTCATCACTCTCCCTCTCACTTCCACATGTCCCTTTTATCTATCTCACATCAACAATTTCCTCTCATATTAACATTCCCCATCTGGTCAGTGGTCTCGCTCTCAAATCCACAATCTTCCTCGTAGTTCAACAATCTCCGTCTCACCACAACACTCCCGTAATCTCCTCAACACTGTGTCTCTGATTCACTCTCCTCCTTCGCGCCTCTCATCTCAACTGTCTCCTCACATTTCAACACTCACCCACTGCTCAACATTTTCCACCCTCATCCCATCACTCACACTCCACTCAAGATATCCCTCTCCTCATAATGCTCTCCCTCTCACTTCAACATTCCCCCTCAACACACTCACTGGCCTCAACAACCCATCTTGGAGGGCACTCGTTTTAACCTGCACTCTCCCTTTCTCACCTCAACCATCTACACTCAAGTCAGCATTCCTGCTTTTTGCTCAACATTCCCCTTCTGAACGCAATGCTCTCCCTGTCACCTCAACACCCTCCTCCCCCCTCAATGCTACCTATGTTTAAAGTCCACATCTGAACTCAGCATTCCCCCCTCTCCATCAACATTCCCCCCTCTCCCGTCAGCATGCCTCCTCTCGGGCCTAAACATTCCCTCTCATCACAAAACACTGCCATATCAGCTCAGCAATCCCCTCTCCCCTCAAACACTTTCTCTTATCTTGACACACCCCATTTCTCGTTGGCAGTCCCCACGCAACTCAACACGCCCCCTCAACCCTACAATCTTTCTATTCACCTCAAAATTATCCTCTCACTATAAAATTCCGATATCACCTCGTCACTATCCATCTCATGTTAAAACTCTGCTGCTGCACCCGCACTACCCCACCTCCTCTGCACCCCACTCACACAAGCCCCCGCACACCACATGCATAGCCCCTGCAATCCACAACTCCAAACACCTGCCCGTTGCCCCTTTCCTGGGGAAGTACTGGGGGTTATGTATGTGGAATGCGGGTGTTGTGTGTATGGAGTGCGGGGATTTGTGTGTGTTTTTGCTGGCTAAATTGCAGACAGTTTTACATTGCTTTTCCTCTATTCTACAAGTGTCTTTAAGCTAGAAAGGCTGGCGGGTGGGAATATCGATGAGACTGAGAAAAAGGAGGTTAGCTCCCAGGTAGGGAAGGACCGGAGACAGTATGAGAGGGGGGTTAGACGGGTAGTGGAAAAGGGAAATATCCTGACTGAGGGGCTGAGGTGTGTCTATTTTAATGCCAGGAGTGTAGTAAATAAGGTAGATGAACTTAGGGTGTGGATTGCTGCTTGGGAGTGTGATGTGGTGGCCATTACAGAGACTTGGTTGTCTCTGGGACAGGACTGGGTACTTCAGGTGCCGGGATTCAGATGCTTCAGGAGGGACAGGGTTGGGGGCAAAAGAGGAGGTGGTGTGGCACTGTTCATCAGGGACAGTGTCATGGCTGTAGAGAAGGTGGAAGACGGGGAGGGAATGTCTACAGAGTCTCTGTGGGTGGAAGTTAGGAACAGCAAAGGATCGATAACTTCGCTGGGTGTATTCTATAGGCCGCCCAATAGCGACAGGGAGCTTGAGGTGCAGATAGGGAAACAGATCCTAGACAGATGTAGAAATAACAGGGTTGCTGTGATGGAAGATTTCAATTTCCCAAACATTGACTGGAATATCCCAAGGGTAAGGGGTTTGGATGGTGTGGAGTTTGTTAGGTGTGTTCAGGAAGGTTTCCTGACACAGTACGTGGAAAAGCCTACGAGAGGAGAGGCCGTACTTGACCTGGTGCTTGCTAATGAGCCAGGGCAGGTGTCGGATCTCATGGTAGGTGAGCATCTTGGGAATGGGGATCATAATTCTATCTCCTTCACGATAGCGATGGAAAGAGATAGGATCAGGCAGGCTAGGAAGGTGTTTGTCTGGAATAAGGGGAAATATGAAAACATTAAGCAGGTAAGTGGACGAATAAACTGGAAAGAAGTGTTCTTGGGGAAGAGTACAGAAGGAAAGTGGTGGATATTCAAGGAATGTTTGTCTGGGGCTCTGCAAGACAATGTTCAGAGGAGTCAAGGAGGTTTTGGTAGGAGAAGGAAACCGTGGTGCACGAAGGTTGTGGTGAACCTCGTTAGGAAGAAAAGAAAGGTGTATAAAAGAACAAAGAACAAAGAACAAAACAGCACGGGAAACAGGCCCTTCGGCCCAACAAGCCCACGTCACCACCTCGATATTCCCACCTCTACCCGCGATCCCTGTCCATGTTTATCGATCTATGGATTAAAAACCAAATTTGAGACAATTTAGGGAGAATTTGTTTTGCCAATTAGAGGAGGTTTACCTAATAAAAGGTTAACCTTTTAGAGAACATTTGAGAGAAAAAATACTTATATTCTCTCAGTGGGTGGGGAGGCTCAGGAAATATCTTCCTCAAAGCAGAAATTTGATTATCCTTTTTTTTAAGGCAGAGCTACATAGGTTTGTGAGATTGATCCGTGGGGAATGAAAGGTTGATATATCAGAAGAGATGAATCTCTTGTCCTTAATACTGGCTGGAGTTTAGAGGGATGCAAGGGGATCTAATAGAACATAGAACAATACAGCACAGAACAGGCCCTTCGGCCTTCGATGTTGCGCCGACCAAAATAAAAAGCAATGCCCCTCCTAACTAAACCATTCCCTTCTCATCCATATACTTATCAACTAACCTCTTAAACGACACCAAACTTGGCGCATCTACAACAGCTGCAGGCAGGGCATTCCACTCCCTAATCACTCTTTGAGTAAAGAACCTACCTATGATATCCGTCCTATAACTCATACCCCTTAATTTAAAGCTGTGTCCCCTCGTGCTAGCTTTCTCCATCCTAGGAAAAAGGCTATCACTGTCCACCCTATCCAAACCTCTAATTATCTTATATTATCTGATTGAGGATGGTAAATCATTGAAAGGTACTGGTGAAATAAACATAGACAAAAGGATTCCCTTTGTGGGACAATCTGGAACAAAAGATCGCTGGTATGTGGTTAGGGGCATTAGATTTAAAACTGAGAGGAGGATGAACTACTTTATTAGAGAGTGGTGAACCTGTGGAACTCGCTGCCACATAGCAGGGTGGAGTCAAAATCATTAAATGGTTTCTATGTTTCTAATAAAGAGAACAGGATAAAGGATATAGGGAACAGGCAGGGATGTGGATTTGAGACCAGGTAGAGGTCGGCTATGATCCGATTGTGTGGTGGAGCAGATGCGGAGGGCTGAGTGGGCTCCTTCTGCTCCTACTTCCTGTTCTCCTCTGTTTCATGATCTGCAGCGTCACGGGGGATGAGGCAGGAAATTGGAGGTTAAGGTTACGACCCAAATCATCCATGATTTTCTTAAAGATGGGGTAGGCTTGAGGACCGAGTGGCATATTCCTGTTCTTAATTCTAACGATCTCAAGTCTATTGTCTGCTCCCCAAGGTCAAAAATCAACAGCTATCGTTAAATAATAATCAGCAGCAATAACGATAGAGCAATCCCTCCTCCCCCATCTTAATCTTGCCCTCCCATTCAATCTGATCTTGACTGTCTGATTGTGGAATTGACTCCATTGTCTTCCCTACACAGCTGTTGACTGTCTTTGTCAGTCAAATCCATGTTAAATCAAACCTCTATTCCTTTATTCAATGATCCAACGTGACTTGGACAAGTTGCAGAGCTGGGCCGAGAGGTGGCAAATGGAGTTTAATGTGGAAAAGTGTGAGGTAATGCACTTTGGCAGGAACAATAAATGTGTAGAGTATAGGGCTAATGGTAGGGCTCTTAATAGTGTTGAGGAACAGAAGGATCTTGGTGTATGTGTCAATTGATCCCTGAAAGTAGGCAGTCAAGTGGATAAAGTTGTTAAGAAGGCATATGGAGTCTTAGCTTTTATTGGTAGGGGGATTGAATTTCAGAGCCGCAACGTCATGTTGCAACTGTACAAAACTCTAGTGCGGCGCACTTGGAGTATTGTGTGCAGTTCTGGTCCCCACATTATAAGAAAGATGTGGAGGCATTGGAGAGGGTACAGAGGAGGTTTACCAGGATGTTGCCTGGTATGGAGGGCAGGTCCTACGAAGAGAGGTTGAAGGATTTGAGGTTGTTTTCGTTAGAAAGGAGGCGGCTACGGGGGGATCTTATTGAAACATATAAGATAATTAGAGGCTTGGATAGGGTGGACAGTGATAGCCTTTTTCCTAGGATGGAAAAAGCTAGCACGAGGGGACACAACTTAAAATTAAGGGGTATGAGTTATAGGACGGATATCAGAGGTAGGTTCTTTACTCAAAGAGTGATTAGGGAGTGGAATGCCCTGCCTGCAGCTGTTGTAGATGCGCCAAGTTTGGTGCGTTTAAGAGGTTAATTGATAAGTATATGGAAGAGAAGGGAATGGTTTAGTTTGGAGGGGCATTGCTTTTTATTTTGGTCGGCACAACATCGAAGGCCGAAGGGCCTGTTCTGTGCTGTATTGTTCTATGTTCTATGTTCTATGTTCTATGTTCTATGATCCAAGCCTCCCTTGTGGGCTGAGGGAAAAATACTCTTTCTGAAAGCCATTGCCAACTCGATGGGTTAAATGGTGCTAACTTCACTGTAGGGATTATGGATTATAAAGTGTCATAGAGACTTTCGTATAAAGAATATTCTTCCCTTCTCTGTTTTAAATGGCACCACCCGTTATCTGGAAATAATGTCCCCAGTTCAGGATTTCCCAACCACAGAAATCATAGAAGCCGACATCTGTCCCTTTAAGTATTGATTTCATTGAGATCATTATAAATGATCTGGATGAGGGTATAGATTACTAAATTTGCTGATGACACCAAAGTTGGAGGAGTGGTAGATAATGAAGAAGGGTGTTATAGTTTGCAGAGAGACTTGGACAAGTTGCAGAGCTGGGCCGAGAGGTGGCAAATGGAGTTTAATGCGGAAGTGTGAGGTAATTCACTTTGGCAGGAATAATAAATGTGTAGAGTATAGGGGTAATGGTAGGATTCTTAATAGTGTTGATGAACAGAGGGATAGTGTGCACAGATCCCTGAAAGTTGGCAATCAAGTCGATAAGGTTGTTAAGAAGGCATACGGAGTCTTGACTTTTATTGGGAGGGGGATTGAATTTTGGAGCTGCAACGTCATGTTGCAACTGTACAAAACTCTAGTGCGGCCGCACTTGGAGTATTGTGTACAGTTCTGGTCGCAACATTATAAGAAAGATGTGGAGGCATTGGAGAGGGTACAGAGGAGGTTTACCAGGATGTTGCCTGGTATGGAGGGCAGGTTTTATGAGGAGAGGCTGAGGGATTTGAGGTTGTTTTCATTAGAAAGAAGGCGGCTAAGAGGAGACCTTATTGAGGCATAGAACATAGAACAATACAGCACAAACAGGCCCTTCGGCCCACAAGTTGCACCGATCACATCTACCAATCCACAGACCCATCTAGAACCCCCTATCCTATTCTTCTCCATGTACTCATCCAGAAGTCTCTTAAAAGACCCCAGTGAGTTTGCCTCAACAACCTCCGACGGCAGTCAGTTCCATTCACTCACCACCCTCTGAGTGAAAAACCTACCCCTGACATCTCCTTTGTATTTGCTTCCCTGCACCTTAAATCTGTGTCCTCTCGTAGTGACCATTTCAGCTCGGGGAAATAGTCTCTGAGAGTCCACCCTATCTATTCCTCTCAACATTTTATAAATCTCTATCATGTCGCCTCTCAACCTTCGTCTCTCCAGTGAGAAGAGTCCCAGCTCCTTCAACCTATCTTCATAAGGCCTACCTCCAAATCAAAGCAGTATTCTTGTAAATATCCTCTGAACTCTCTCAATAGCCTCTACATCCTTCCTATAATGAGGCGACCAGAACTGCGTACAATACTGCAACTGGGGTCTGACAAGAGTCTTATAGAGCTGCATCATTACCTCCTGACTCCTGAACTCCATTCCTCGATTTATGAAGGCCAGTGCAGCGTATCCCTTCTTGACCACTTCCTCTACTTGCGAGGCTGATTTAAGAGTCCTATGGACCCGGGCCCCGAGATCCTTCTGCTCTACAACACAGCTAACACTCCTACCCCTTATATTGTCCTCCTTCATCCCATTATTCCTGCCAAAATGGACCACTACACATTGATCTGCGTTAAGTCCATCTGCCACTTCTCCGCCCAGTCTTGCATCCTGTCTATGTCCCGCTGCAACTTTTGGCATCCCTCCAGACCTTCCACAACACCACCGACCTTTGTATTGTCGGTGAACTTACTAACCCATCCTTCCACTTCCTCATCCATGTCATTTATGAAAATGACAAACAGCAGGGGTCCCAGAACAGTTCCCTGGGGCACTCCACTGGTTACTGACCTCCATGCAGAACAAGACCCATCCACAACCACTCACTGCCTTCTGCCAGCAAGCCAGTTCTGGATCCACGAGGCCAAAGCCTATAAGATGATAAGAGGATTAGACAGGGTGAACAGTGATAGCCTTTTTCCTCAGATGGAGGAAGCTAGCATGAAGGGGCATAGCTTTAAATTAAGGGGTGATAGTTATAGGACAGATGTCAGAGGTAGGTTCTTTACCCAGAGGGTGGTAAGGGTATGGATGCCCTGTCTGCAGCAGTTGTAGATGCGCCAAGTTTGGGGGCGTTTAAGTGGTCAGTGGATAGGTTTATGGATGAAAAGGGAATGGTTTAGGTTAGAGGGTCATTGCTTTTTCTCAATTGGTCGGCGCAACATCGAGGGCCGAAGGGCCTGTTCTGCGCTGTAATGTTCTATGTTCTATGTTCTATCGCCTCCCATCCTTCGAGACTCCAGTGAGTACAGGGTCTGGTTTGTCCAATCTTTCATCATTAGACAATTCCACCAAGCCCGGGACAATTCTGGTGAACTATCATTACACTCCCTCTTGGTAATGCTACTCTTTCAGAAGGTAAGGAGCCCAAAATTCCACCAAATGCTCTACGTGTGGTCTAAACAAACTTTGAGGTAATTATAGAAATACTTCATGCTTGTTCTCAATTCCTCTGGTGATAGAGGCTAACATTCTATTAGTATTTCCGATAGCTCGCTACACCTACATGTTAGCCTTTGCTGACTAATGGACAAGGGCACTCAAGTTCCTTTGGATATCTACACTTTCCAATTTTTTTACCATATTTTGCCATGTCGGATTCTGGGGTGGACTGACTGAATTGGTGCTAAAAAGATGATTCCCCATGAGGTAGGCCCTGGAAATTGGGGCAACATCTTAAAATAAATGATTGTCCATTTCAGACAGTGGTGAGAGATGGGCCTTGGCATAATTTCCTTCCCCAAGAGAGACTAAGGGATAATTTAGCATTGACAAATCAATTAACCAATACATCTTCGTAGATAAGGGCAATTTACCATTGGTAATCCATCTAACTTACATATTTTTGCATATCACGGGGAAATTTAAAATGATTAACATAGAACATAGAACATAGAACATTACATAGAACATAGAACATAGAACATTACAGCACAGAACAGGCCCTTCGGCCTTCGATGTTGCGCCGACCAATATAAAAAGCAATGCCCCTCCAAACTAAACCATTCCCTTCTCTTCCATATACTTATCAACTAACCTCTTAAACGCCACCAAACTTGGCGCATCTACAACCGCTGCAGGCAGGGCATTCCACTCCCGAACCACCCTTTGGGTAAAGAACCTGCCTCTGATATCCGTCCTATAACTATCACCCCTTAATTTAAAGCTGTGTCCCCTCGTGCTAGCTTTTTCCATCCTAGGAAAAAGGCTATCACTGTCCACCCTATCTAAACCTCTAATCATCTTATATGTTTCGATAATGTCTCCTCTTAGCCGCCTCCTTTCTAACGAAAACAACCTCAAATCCCTCAGCCTCTCCTCATAAGACCTGCCCTCCATACCAGGCAACATCCTGGTAAACCTCCTCTCTACCCTCTCCAATGCCTCCACATCTTTCTTATAATGTGGGGACCAGAACATAGAACATAGAACATAGAACATTACAGCACAGAACAGGCCCTTCGGACTTCGATGTTGTGCCGACCAAAATAAAAAGCAATGCCCTTCCAAACTAAACCATCCCCTTCTCTTCCATATACTTATCAATTAACCTCTTAAACACCACCAAACTTGGCGCATCTACAACAGCTGCAGGCAGGGCATTCCACTCCCTAATCACTCTTTGAGTAAAGAACCTACCTCTGATATCCGTCCTATAACTCATACCCCTTAATTTAAAGCTGTGTCCCTCGTGCTAGCTTTCTCCATCCTAGGAAAAAGGCTATCACTGTCCACCCTATCTAAACCTCTAATCATCTTATATGTTTCAATAAGGTCCCCTCTTAGCCGCCTCCTTTCTAACGAAAACAACCTCAAATCCCTCAGCCTCTCTTCATAAGACCTGCCCTCCATACCAGGCAACATCCTGGTAAACCTCCTCTGTACCCTCTCCAATGCCTCCACATCTTTCTTATAATGTGGGGACCAGAACTGCACACAATACTCCAAGTGCGGCCGCACTAGAGTTTTGTACAGTTGCAACATGATGTTGCGGCTCCTAAATTCAATCCCACTACCAATAAAAGCCAAGACTCCATATGCCTTCTTAACAACTTTATCGACTTGACTGCCTACTTTCAGGGATCTATGCACATACACACCAAGATCCTTCTGTTCATCAAGACTATTAAGAGTCCTACCATTAGCACTATACTCTACACATTTATTATTTCTGCCATAGTGCATTACCTCACACTTTTCCACATTAAACTCCATTTGCCACCTCTCGGCCCAGCTCTGCAACTTGTCCAAGTCCCTCTGCAAACTATAACACCCCTCTTCACTATCTACCACTCCACCGACTTTAGTGTCATCTGCAAATTTACTAATCCATCCTTCAATACCCTTATCCAGATCATTTATAAAAATTACAAACAGCAGGGGCCCCAAAACAGACCCTGAGGTACACCACTTGTAACCGAACTCCAAGATGAATATCTCCCATCAACCACCACCCTCTGTCTTCTATCTGCTAGCCAATTCCTAATCCAATTAGCTAAATCACCCTCTATCCAATACATCTGCATTTTCTGCAGAAGTCTTCCATGGGACACCTTATCGAATGCCTTACTAAAGTCCATATATACCACATCAACCGCCTTACCCCCATCCACCTCTTTGGTCACTTTTTCAAAAAACTCAATAAGGTTAGTAAGGCACGACCTACCTTCACAAAACCATGCTGACTATCCCCAATCAATTCATTTCTCTCTAAATAACTATAAATCCTATACCTAATAATTCTCTCCAATACTTTGCCCACAACAGAAGTAAGACTCACCGGCCTATAATTCCCCGGAAAGTCTCTCTTCCCCTTCTTGAACAATGGGACCACATTCGCTATCCTCCAGTCTTCCGGAACTATACCCGTAACCAACGACGACCTGAAGATCAGAGCCAGAGGCTCTGCAATCGCCTCTCTTGCCTCCCAGAGAATCCTAGGGTAAATCCCGTCCGGCCCAGGGGACTTATCTAACTTCAAACCCTCAAGAATATCTAGCACATCCTCCCTATCTACTTCAATACTTTCCAGTTTGCAACCCTGTATCCCAGTGTTCTCCACAACTACATTTACATCTCCCTGCGTGAATACCGAAGAGAAATATTTGTTCAGTGTCTCTCCAATCTCTTCAAGCTCCACGCACAACTTCCCACTGCTGTCTATGACTGGCCCTAATCTTGCCCTAACCAATCTTCTATTCTTAACATATCTAAAGAAAGCTTTAGGATTCTCCTTGATCCTATCAGCCAAAGTCTTCTTGTGTCCCCTTTTAGCTCTCCTCAACTCACTCTTTAGCTCCCTCCTGGCTAATCTATAGCTATCCATTGCACTAACTGAGCCTTCAAGCCTCATCCTGACATAAGCCTCCTTTTTCTTCTTAACCAGCAAATCAACTTTTTTCGTACACCAGGGCTCTCTTACTCGACCATTTCCTCCCTGCCTGACAGGGACATACTTATCAAGGACTCGCAGCAGCTGCTCCTTGAATAAGCTCCACATTCCAGATGTTCCCAGTCCCTGTAGTTTCCTAGTCCAACCTATGCACCCTAATTCTCTCCTTATGGCCTCATAATTACCCTTCCCCCAGCTATAACTACTGCCCCCAGCTTCATGCCTATCCCTATCCATCACTAAGGTGAACGTAACCGAATTGTGGTCACTATCACCAAAATGTTCACCAACTTCCAAGCCTAACACCTGGTCTGGCTCATTGCCCAGCACCAAATCCAATGTAGCCTCACCTCTAGTTGGCCTATCTACATACTGAGTCAAAAAACCTTCCTGCACACTTTGTACGAAAACTGACCCCTCTAACGAGCTAGAGCTATAGCTATTCCAATCAATATTAGTAAAGTTAAAGTCCCCCATAACAATTACCCTATTACTTTCACTCCTGTCCAGGATCGACTTTGCAATCCTTTCCTCTACCTCTCTAGAACTTTTAGGAGGTCTATAAAAGACTCCCAACAGG
Organism: Sphyrna mokarran; assembly: GCA_024679065.1. Taxonomy (NCBI): domain Eukaryota; kingdom Metazoa; phylum Chordata; class Chondrichthyes; order Carcharhiniformes; family Carcharhinidae; genus Sphyrna; species Sphyrna mokarran. The sequence goes on along the minus strand of JAGIQG010000018.1, from coordinate 142,192 downwards.
GTGACCTCTCCTCTCCTGTTTCTAATCTCAGCCCATACTACCTCAACAGACAAGTCCTCATCAAACTTCTTTCTGTCACTGTGATACAGTCTTTGACTAATAATGCCACTCCTCCCCCCCTTCTACCTCCTTCTCTACTCCGACTGAAGCATTTGTACCCCGGAACCTGCAACATCCATTCTTGTCCCTGCTCTACCCAAGTCTCTGAAATGGCCACAACATCGAAGTTCCAGGTACTGGTCCAAGCTGCAAGTTCCTCCACCTTATTGCGAATACTTCTTGCATTAAAGTATATGGATTTCAAACCATGCCCTACTCCACCCGTACGCTGCTGTGTTTTGCAGTTCTCCTCTATGACCCCCCTATTCTTCTTTACGCAGAGGGTTGTTATGGAGTGGAATGCCCTGCCTGCGGCAGTTGTAGATGCACCAAGTTTGGTGGCGTTTAAGAAGTTAGTTGATAAGTTTATGGAAGAGAAGGGAATGGTTTAGTTTGGAGGGTCATTGCTTTTTTATAATGGTAGCCACAACATCGAAGGCCGAAGGGCCTGTTCTGCGCTGTAATGTTCTATGTTCTATGTTCTATTCTCATCCCTCTTAGCACCCCAACTACTCAGGATCCCACCCACCCCTCTGAATCAGTTTAAAGCCCCCTGCATAGCCTTTGCAAATTTTCCCCCCAAGATGTTAGTTCCCCTCTGGTTCAGGTGTAGACCATCTCTCTTGTAGAGGTCCCACCTATCCCAGAATGAGTCCCAATTGTTCAAGAACCTGAACTCCTCCCTCCTGCACCATTCCCGTAGCCACAAGTTCAAACATTCCCTCTCTCTGTTCTTCTCTAAACTATCCCGTGGCACAGGCAAGAGTCCAGAGATAACCACTCTGCCAGTTTTGGCCCTAAGCTTCCACCCCAACTCCATAAATTTCTCTTTAATATCCCCTTCCCTTGTCCTACCTATATCATGTATAAGAAACATATGCAACCTTGAACATTAATGGGTAATTTAGCATGGTTAATTCGACTAACCAGAACATCTTTGGACAATTAGATGCGACAGTTGTAGATGCGCCAAGTCAGTTGTAGATGCGCCAAGTTTGGTGGCGTTTAAGAGGTTAGTTGAAACGTACATGGAAGAGAAGGGAATGGTTTAGTATGGAGGGGCATTGCTTTTTATATTGGTTGGCGCAACATCGAAGGCCGAAGGGCCTGTTCTGTGCTGTAATGTTCGATGTTCTATGTTCTAATTAGGACCCATTTTGCATGGTCATTTCACATAACCCTCATATATTTGAATTCTATGGAGCAATGTATCATGGATAGTCAATTGAATCTGCATATCTTTGGGCACGAATGGATAATTTACCATTGTCAATCCACCTAATCTATACTAATTTGGACACTATGTGGCAAGTTAGCGCGGCCAATGCTGCACATCATTGGAACAAAAGGGAACATCTACCATGGCCAATTTTCTTCTCCTGTAAATGTTTGGGTCTGTGGGAGAAAATCAGAGTAGCCAGTGAAAACCCATTCAGACACGTGGTTGAGAGCACACCGACTCCACACAGTCACTCACCCACAATCAAACATGGGTTCCTGGCAACGCTAATTGCTCTGCCACCATTGATCCTGATAAGGTAAACAGAGCCAACTGGTTGCTAAGGAGAAAGCAGTGTTGTTTCCTGAGTTTATTCACGAACTAGTTCGTGTTTACATTTAAAGAAAACTTGCATAGATTATATCACTGGAAATAAAAATGTGTGCTCAGGATAACCAACCACACAGGAAAACAGAAGTGTTGTGTGACTAAGCACTGCTTACAATTGGGATTAACACCACTCTGTATAGACTGTACATGAGATTGGGGAAGAGGCAAGTTAGCGAAACCCACCAATTCTTACACCGTTGCACTGCCTTTGCAGACTCAGGTAAGCAGCCAGGCATTAGTGAACCTTATATCAGAGAAACACAACTATTGTAACTTGATAGGATTCTCTCAAAAAAGCACGATTTACCCAGAAAGAAAGAGGGAGAGAGGGCGGACATAAAGAAATCTGTCTGGATGTTAGAATGCATTGGAGATTGGGCAGAACCCTTGATCAGTGGGTCAAGAAGTCATGAACACTTAAGCCTGATTCGTGGTTGACACTGTAAGTCTCAGTGAGTGGGCGAGGTTCTGGCAGATAGAGTACAATGTTGGTAAATGTGAGTTCATCCATTCGGGTCGGGATAACAGCAAAATGGATTATTATTTAAATGGTCAAAATTGCAGCATGCTGCTGTGCACAGGGACCTGGGTGTCCTTCTGCAGGAATCACAAGGAGTTGGTTTGCAAGTGCCGCAGGTAATGAAGAAGGCAAATGGAATTTTACCCATCATTGCTGGAGGGATGGAGTTTAAAAATAACAAGGTTATGTTGCAGCTGTATAAGGTGCTGATGAGACCATACCTAGAGTTACTGTGTACAGTTTTGGTCTCCTTACTTGAGAAAGGATATACTGGCACTGGAGGGGATGCAGAGGAGATTCACTAGGTTGATTCTGGAGTTGAGAGGGTTGGTTTATGAGGAGAGATTGAGTAGACTGGGGCAATATTCATTGGAATTCAGAAGAATGAGGGGAGATCTTATAGAAACATATAAGATTATGAAGGGGATAAATAAGATGGAAGCATGGAACTTGTTTCCACGGGTGAGTGTTTCCACTAGGACTAGGGGACATGGCCTCAAAATAAGGGAAAACAGATTTAGGACTGAGTTGAAGATGAACTTCTTCACACAAGGGATTGTGAATCTGTGGATTCCCTGCCCAATGAAGCAGTTGAGGCTACCTCATTGAACGTTTTTAAGGAAAGAGCAGATAATTTTTTGAACAGTAAAGGAATTAAGGGTAATCGTGAGCAGATAAATGGAGCCTCCGATTTTCGGGTAAGCTTTCTCCAAGGCGGCCTTCATGACACACGACAGCGTAGAGTCGCTGAGCAGAGACTGACAGCCAAGTTCCGCACAAATAGTGTTCTATATGAGGACGGCCTCAACTGGGATCTGGGGTTCACGTCACACTAACTGTAATCCCCATGACTTGCCCGGGTTTGCAAAACATTACTCCTGAAGAGATTGGTGAGGCACTGAATAAATATTTCTCTTCAGTATTCACGCAGAGTGCTGGAAATGTAGCTATGGAGAACACTGAGGTACAGGGTTGCAAATTGGGAAGTATTGTAGTAGATAGGGAGGATGTGCTAGAAATTCTCGAGGGTTTGAAGTTGGATAAGTCCCCTGGGCCGGACGGGATTTACCCTAGGATTCTCTGGGAGGCAAGAGAGGAGATTGCAGAGCCTCTGGCTCTGATCTTCAGGTCCTCGTTGGTTACGGGTGTGGTTCCGGAGGACTGGAGGATGGCGAATGTGGTCCCATTGTTGAAGAAGGGGAAGAGAGACCTTCCTGGGAAGTATAGGCCAGTGAGTCTTACTTCTGTGGTGGGCAAGGTATTGGAGAGAATTATTAGGGATAGGATTTATAGTTATTTAGAGAGAAATGAATTGATTGTGGATAGTCAGCATGGTTTTGTGAAGGGTAGGTCGTGCCTTACTAACCTCATTGAGTTTTTTGAAAAAGTGACCAAAGAGGTGGATGGGGTTAAGGCGGTTGATGTGGTATATATGGACTTTAGTAAGGCGTTTGATAAGTGGCCCATGGAAGACTTCTGCAGAAAATGCAGATGTATGGGATAGAGGGTGATTTAGCTAATTGGGTTAGGAATTGGCTAGCAGATAGAAGACAGAGGGTGGTGGTTGATGGGAGATATTCATCGTGGAGTTCGGTGACAAGTGGTGTACCTCAGGGGTCTGTTTTGGGGGCCCCTGCTGTTTGTAATTTTTATAAATGATCTGGATGAGGGTATTGAAGGATGGATTAGTAAATTTGCAGATGACACTAAAGTCGGTGGAGTGGTAGATAGTGAAGAGTGGTGTTATAGTTTGCAAAGGGACTTAGATAAGTTGCAGAGCTGGGCCGAGAGGTGGCAAATGGAGTTTAATGTGGAAAAGTGTGAGGTAATGCACTTTGGAAGGAACAATAAATGTGTAGAGTATAGGGCTAATGGTAGGGCTCTTAATAGTGTTGAGGAACCGAAGGATCTTGGTGTATGTGTCAATAGATCCCTGAAAGTAGGCAGTCAAGTGGATAAAGTTGTTAAGAAGGCTTATGGAGTCTTAGCTTTTATTGGTAGGGGGATTGAATTTAGGAGCTGCAGCATCATGTTGCAGCTGTACAAAACTCTAGTGCGGCCGCGCTTGGAGTATTGTGTGCAGTTCTGGTCGCCACATTATAAGAAAGATGTGGAGGCATTGGAGAGGGTACAGAGGAGGTTTACTAGGATGTTGCCTGTTATGGAGGGCAGGTCCTATGAAGAGAGGTTGAAGGATTTGAGGTTGTTTTCGTTAGAAAGGAGGCGGCTAAGAGGGGATCTCATTGAAGCATATAAGATGATTAGAGGTTTAGATAGGGTGGACAGTGATAGCCTTTTTCCTAGGATGGAGAAAGCTAGCACGAGGGGGACACAGCTTTAAATTAAGGGGTATGAGTTATAGGACGGATATCAGAGGTAGGTTCTTTACTCAAAGAGTGATTAGGGAGTGGAATGCCCTGCCTGCAGCTGTTGTAGATGCGCCAAGTTTGGTGGCGTTTAAGAGGTTAATTGATAAGTATATGGAAGAGAAGGGAATGGTTTAGTTTGGAGGGGCATTGCTTTTTATTTTGGTCGGCACAACATCGAAGGCCGAAGGGCCTGTTCTGTGCTGTATTGTTCTATGTTCTATGTTCTACTTACTGGACTGTTTGGAGACAATACACATCTCTCTAACCTGTGCCCAGTGCTCCTTCCACTCACATTGTTAGCCAGTTTAAAACTTGAATAGCTGGTTAGCTAAAGATTCGCATTCTAATCAGTAATCTGCAAATTGCCTGTGCTGTTATATGCTATGTCTGAGGCCAGAACTCTTCATTCACCTCATGAAGTGGGAAACCTCAAAAGCTTGTGAGTTTACCAACAAATAAATCGGTTGGACTTAAACCTGTTGTTGTCAGGCTTCTTACTGTGTTTACCCCAGTCCAATGGTGGCTTCTCCACATCCTCACATACACGAGATGTCGTAATAACAGAGTTGTCATGATGGGAGACTTTAATTTCCCAAATGTCAATTGGAATATCCCTTGGGTAAGGGGTTTGGATGGGGAGGAGTTTGTTAGGTGTGTTCAGGAATGTTTCCTGACACAATACGTGGATAAGCCTACAAGAGGAGAGGCTGTACTCGATCTGGTGTTGGGTAATAATGAACCTGGACAGGTGTCGGATCTCTCAGTGGGATAGCATTTTGGGGATAGTGATCATTACTCGATCCTCTTTACACTAGCATTGCAGAGAGATAAGATCAGTAAATGTTAGCGCTAGTGGGTGAAACGACCACTGCGGATTCAGGATCAGGTTCAACAATGGTACAGCTTTATTTTTTTTATTACGGTGACGGAGGTGCAGGCAGGACATACAACTGAACTGTCCCAAAAGCACTCTAAAGTCCCGCCGCAATGGGCTACAGTTATACCTGAACTTTGGTGTGTTGTACAATTCAAATGTTAATGTTTTATTTACAGTATTTGACTCTGACCATCCTGTTTCGATGTCTTCAAGTATTGTAACGATGTTTTTAAGTGTGTGTTAATCGTTTCTATCTGATGGGTTATCAATGGCCTAGAATCACCGGGGTTTGAACAATGGGTGTTTGATTATTCTCAGGAAGTTTGAGGGCCCAGCGATGCTTCCTTAGTTATACTAATCTTTAGGTGTCTCCATAGAGGGTTGCTTGATTAGATCAGAGATGCTTGATTAGATCAGAGATGCTTGATTAGATCAGAGGTGCTGATGTGTTTTTTTTTAAATTTAGTTCCTGTAGGTGCCATGTTAGCACTCATTTGCATTTTAAAAAACATGTCCTTCCCTGCTAGTCTGTGTCTGTTCCTTTGTGGTTCTGAGTGCAATTTTAGTCTGCTTCCGTATTGTGTACCCAATTTCAGAAAATTTGCTGTCCGATAACACAAGCGAGGAAAGTGTTTATCTGGAGTAAGGGGAAATATGAAGACATCAGTCAGGAAATTAGGCGAGTAAATTGGAAGCAGTTTTTCTAGAGGAAGTGGACGGAAGGAAGGTGGCAGATTTTCAAGGAATGTTTGTCTGGAGTTCTGCACAACAACGTTCCGATGAGACAGGGGAGTTTTGGTTGGTTACAGGAATCGTGGTGCATGAAGGTTGTAATGAATCAAGACACAAAGAAAAGTGTGCAGAAGGTTCAGAGAACTAGGTAAGGTTAGGGATCTAGAGGAGTATACGGCTAATAGGAAGGATCTTAAAAAGGAAACTAGGACAGCGAGAAGGGGTCATAAGAAGGCCTTGGCGGGTAGACAACATACGACATAGAACAATACAGCACAAACAGGCCCTTTGGTCCACACGTTGCGCCAATCGCATCTACCAATCCACAGACCTATCTACAACCCCCTATCCTATTCGTTTCCATATACTCATCCAGAAGTCACTTAAACGACCCCAGTGAGTTTGCCTCAACAACCTCCGACAGGGGTAGTTTTTTCACTCAGAGGGTGGTGAGTGAATTGGAAACGACCGCCGTCGGAGGTTGTTGAGGCAAACTGACTGGGGTCTTTTAAGAGACTTCTGGATGAGTATATGGAAAAGAATAGGATAGGGGGTTATAGATAGCTCTGTGGATTGGTAGATGTGATCGGCGCAACTCATGGGCCGAAGGGCCTCTTTGTACTGTATTGTTCTATGTTCTATGTTCCATCTCCTCTGTATTTGCTTCCCTGCACCTTAAATCTGTGTCCTCTCGTAGTGACCATTTCAGCTCGGGGAAATAGTCTCTGAGAGTCCACCCTATCTATTCCTCTCAACATTTTATAAACCTCTATCAGGTCGACTCTCAACCTACGTCTCTCCAGTGAGAAGAGTCCCAGCTCCCTCAACCTATCTTCATAAGGCCTGCCTCCCAATCCAGGCAGCATCCTTGTAAATCTCCTCTGAACTCTCTCAATAGCCTCTACATCCTTCCTATAATGAGGCGACCAGAACTGCGCACAATACTCCAACTGGGGTCTGACAAGAGTCTTATAGAGCTGCATCATTACCTCCTGACTCCTAAACTCTATTCCTCGATTAATGAAGCCCAGTACACCGTACGCCTTCTTGACCACTTCCTCTACTTGCGAGGCTGATTTAAGAGTCCTGTGGACCCGGGCCCCGAGATCCTTCTGCTCTACAACACAGCTAAGACTCCTACCCCTTATATTGCACTCCTACATCCCATTATTCCTGCCAAAATGGACCACTACATATTTATCCGCGTTGAAGTCCATCTGCCACTTCTCCACCCAGTAAGATTAAGGAAAACCGCAAGGCCTTCTACAAATTTGTGAAGAGTAAAAGGATGAGATGTGAAAGATTAGGACCTATAAAATGTGATAGTAGGAAAGTTTGTACAGAACTGGTAGAAATAGCAAAGGTGCTCAATGAATACTTCAGTATTCACAGTGGAAAAGGATCTTGGTTGTTGCAGTGCAGGCTTGTGGCGAACTGAAAAGCTTGAGTATGTGGACATTAAGAAAGAAGATGTAATGGAACTTTTGAAAAACATCAAGATAGATAAGTCACCGGCACTGGATGAGATGGAACCCAGGTTACTTTGGGAGACGAGGGAAGAGATTGCTGAGCCCCTGGCGATGATCTTTGCATCATTGATGGACACAGGAAAGGTTCCGGAGAATTGGAGGATTGTGGATACGCTTCTTATATCAAGAAAGGGAATAGAGACAGCCCAGGAAATTACCAGTGAATCTAACCTCAGTGGTTAGTAAGTTGATGAGACAGGATTTATGAACATTTAGAGACGTATAGTATGATCAAAAGTAGGCAGCACAGCTTTGTCAAGGGCAATCGTGCCTTACGAGCCTGGTTGAGTTTTTCTTGAAAATGTGAAGGAAGAGCAGTGGATGTGGTTTATATGGACTTCAGCAAGGCGTTCGATAAGGTCCTCATGCAAGGCTTATAGAGAAAGTGAGGGGGCATGGGATTCAATGGGCTGTTGCCCTGTGGATCCAGATCTGGCTTGCCTGTAGAAGGCACAGTGGTTGTGGATGGGTCTTTTTCTGTATGGAGGTCAGTCACCAGTGGAGTGACACAGGGATCAGTTCTAGGACCCTTGCTGTTTGTGATTTTTATAAATGGCCTGGATGAGGAAGTGGAGGGATGGGTAAGTTCGCGATGATACGAAGGTTGGTGATGTTGTGGATAGTCTGGAGTGATGTCAGAAGTTGCAGTGAGACATAGATAGGATACAAGACTGGGCAGAGAAGTGGCAGATGGACTTCAACCCAGATAAATGTGTAGTGATCCATTTTGGCAGGTCAAATGGGATGAAAGAGTATAATATTAAGGGTAAGACTCTTAGCAGTGTGGAAGATTAGAAGGATCTTGGGGACCAGGTTCATCGGACTCTCAAATTGGCTTCGTAGGTAGAGGATGTGGTCAAGAAGGTGTACGGTGTACTGGCCTTCATCAGTCGAGGAACTGAGTTTAGGAGTTGGGAGATAAGCTGCAGCTTTATAAGATCCCAGTCAGACCCCACTTGGAGTAATGTGTTCAGTTCTGGTCGCCTCATTACAGGAAGGATGTGGGAGCTATTGAGAGGGTGCAAAGGAGATTTATAAGGATGTTATCTGGATTGGGAAGCATGCATTATGAGGATCGGTTGAGTGAGCTCGATTTTCTCGCCTCAGAGAAATGAAGGATGAGAGGGGACCTGATAGAGGTCTGTAAGATGCTGAGAGGTATTGATCAGGTGGATTCTCAGATGCTATTTCCCAGGGCTGAAATGGTTGCCACAAGAGGACCCAGGTTTAAAGTGCTGGGGAGTAGGTACAGAGGAGATGTCAGGGGTAAGTTTTTCACACAGAGCGGGTGAGTGAATGGAATCGGCTGCCATTAGTGTTGGTGGAGGTGAACTTGCTGGGGTCTTTTAAAAAACTTCTGGATGAGTACATGGGATTTAACAGGATTGAGAGTTATAGATAGGCATGTTAGGTAGCTGTATGATCGGTACAACTTGTGGGCCGAAGACCTGTTTATGCTGTAGGTTTTCTATGATTCTATATTTTATGATTCTATATAAAATTCTGACAGGATTAGCATTAATTCAGTCACACTGTCCCAATGGTTCCAGAACCAGGTGTCAGAGTTCGTAGATAAGGGGTAACCCTTTTGGAAATGTGATGAAGAGAAACATCTTCATCCAGAGACGGGTGAATGTGTAGAATTCATTATCAGAAAAAACAGCTGAGGTCAAATAGTTATCTGATTTGATGAAGGGATTAGATATAGTTCTTGAGGTTAAAGGGATCAAGACATGGAGGGAAGGGGGGATCAGGATATTAATGTGATGATCAGCCATGACCAGCATGAACTATGGAGCAGACTGGAAGGTCCAATGAACTCCTGCTTCAAGTTTCAATGTTTCTCTGTTCAATGGAGCTCACCTCTGAAAATCCAGTCTCTCTGGAGAGGGATTGTAATGGTTCCCTCTCCCTCTTGGGGTGCTAATGATGAAGTCTTTCGTTCACCCCGTTCTAAATAGATATTCTTACTGATTCACTGGCTACTTCCCTGTACAAACAGTCCCTCGATCACCCTATCATCTTCATTCTCTCTAATCCTAATTCTATGTTTTCCTTTCCAGAATATTGCAGGGGATATGAGGTTCCAGATATTCTTCCTGGGTTACCTGAGTAAGTAATTGTTATTCACGTTTCCAAACTTTTCAAAACCCGATGAAGATGTAGATTTTAAAAATCCATATTAAAAGGAAAAAATTCCCGAGTTCCACAAGGATGAGAATATTGGAGTCATTGTTGGTAATTTTGCACATGACACAAAGATTGGAGGCATAGTGAACAGTGAAGAAAGTTATATCCGATTACAATGGGATCTTGATCAATTGGGCCAGTGGGCTGACGAATGGCAAATGGAATTTAATTTAGATAAATGCAAAGTGTTGCATTTTGGTAGATTGAACCAGGGTGGACTCAGTTAACAGTAAGGCGTTGGGGAAAGTTGCAGGACAAAGAGATCTAGGGGTACATGTTCATAGCTCCTTGAAAGTGGAGTCACATGTGGACAGAGTGGTGAAGTGGGCATTCAGCATGCTTGGTTTCATCGGTCAGAACATTGAATACAGGAGTTGGAATGTCTTATTGAAGTTGTACGAGACATTCGGCAAGGCCACATCTTGAACAGTTGCAATCTCATAATGCTGCACGTGGAACCACCCATGGTGCTGTTAGGGAGGGAGTTCCAGGATCCCCACCCCAGAGACAATGATGGAACAGTCTATATGTTTACAACTCAGAATGCTAAGTGATTTGCAGATGGAACTTCCTTGTGCACCATATTCCCATTTCTCAGCTGTCCTTTTCCTGCTAGATAGAAGAGATCATGGACTTGGATGGTGTTGTCAAAATGAAAGAAACTTGAAAATTTAAATAGATATGTTTTATCCTCTCCAATCGCTATTTGGATCTCTGTCAGCCCTGAATAGCCCACATAAATTCACTTGGTCTTTCTCCAGGCAGCAACGTAGTTGACAATCTCCAGTTGACACAGTAACAATGCCCTGTCTGAACTTCATGGCTAAGAATGCAATCACTGTTTAATAATAATATGACTATCTCGAGTATACACACTTAATTTCAAATGAAATGTTTCTTCACCCATTCTCAATATCTCTCACTGATTTCAGCTCATTTCCAATGTTATCATCACTAATGCAAACTCACTCCTCTAAATATCTCCCTGTCCTTTAGACTACATCTCAAAGTCATCAATTTATTGATGTTTACACTGTGGCAACAGACCCTTCAGCCCTTTTCCAGGCTGCCCTTTATTTTTAAACCCTTAAACGAATCAGAATTGCTCACGTTTGTCCCATATCCCCTACACCGATCTTACCCATGTAACTCCTGATTGATTTTTAAAAGACAAAATTGTATCAGCCTCTAGCAGTTTATTCCAGACATTCATCATCCTCTGCGTGAAATAATTGCCCCTCTGGGCACTTTTGTATCTCTTCCCTCTCACCTTAAAACTATGCCCTCTACTTTTACACTCCTATACCTTTGGGAAAAGATATTGACTATTTAGTTGACCTCTGTCCCTCAGTGTTTTATAGACTTCTGTAAGAATCAACCTTCAGCCTTCTATGTTCCAGGGAAAAGAAAGTCCCAATTTATCCAGCCTCTCCATAACGCAAATCATCAAGTCCCATTAGATTCCTAGTAAATCTCTTCAGCACTCTTTCTAGTTTAATAATATTCTTTCTTTAATAGGGTGACCAGAACTGTACATAGTATTCAATTGTGGTATTGCAGCAGTTCAAGATTTGGCCTTACCGATGTTTTGAGCAGCATTGTCTTGTCATATTTCTCAAGGTGGCAACGAGGGATAGGCGGCATTGTGGCATAATGTTTAGCACTGATGCCTCATAGTACCAGGGATCTGGGTTCAATTCTGGCCTTAGAACACTGCCAATGGAGTTTGCACCTTCTCCCTGCGGCTGGGTGGGCGATCTGGTTTCCGCCCACACTGCAAAGATGTTTAAATGAGATGAATTAGCTTCGCTGAATAGCCGCTTTGAGGACAGGAATGCGTAGCATATGGGGATTCGCCATGCTAAATTGCTCCTTAAAGCACAAAATGTGTTGATTAGCTTGACTGACCATCTTGTATTTGCCTTAGTGTCCAAAGATGTGTATGTTAATTTGATCAGTCACAGCAAATGGACAGGATTGCAGGGGAGACTCCACACATCCCGGAAATCTTCTCTTCCAACATCTTCCATTAGGGAAAATGTACAAATATCTGAGATCATATACCAACCTGCTCAAAATCAGTTTATTCCCTGCTACCATCAGACATTTGAATGGTCCCACCTTATATTAAGTTAATCTCTCTCTACACCCTAACTATCTGTAACAGAACATTCTGCATTATGACGTCCCCTTCTTTTCTATTTACACTATGAACAGTGTGCTTTATCAGCACAGTGTATAAGAAACAATACTGCTCATTGTATCCTAATATACACATATATACATCATTAATGAAACAAATTAAATCAAATATGTAGTAATTTATTTATTATCATTGCCATCATAACCAAGGAAGATGATTGGCCTTTGCTTTAATCTTGACAATGGACGTCAGGCTGTAGATTCTGGCTGAGGTTATTCCCGCTTGACCAGTTACAGGCCACACTTTGGAAATATGATTGTTCATCACAATGACAGTAGCCTTAAACTCTGTTTGTTTCTCAGTCACCTTCTCCTCGCCCTCCGACCCCTGTGGGAACCACACGGTGCTGGAGAATTCATGGAGAAGCACGAACTGCCGCAACACAGATTGTACAGGCCAGTGGATGTGTGATAAACAACTTGCTGAAGGATGGTACAGATTCAAAAGGTAAAACAGACTGGACCCATCGCATAGAATAGTGGGTGAGGTACAGGCATCTGTTCACGGGAATCTTAGGGAGACGCAAACAATGGACAGGATGAGCCCATTCGCCCTCACCAAGACTGCTCTACCATTCAATAACAGCATTCCCAATGTGATGGTAATCTCACACCTGAACCTCACGTGTTCCTGATAACAAAATAATGGAGATGTTCCACAAATGAGGGATAGATAGGGTGAATAGGAAGACCTTTACCTATTCAAAGACAGGTCAATTACGGAGTGTGGGGCAGAGGGAATGGAAAAATCTAAGGTAAAGAGGGACTGGAGATTTATTCGGGGATGGAGGTGAAATCCTTTCATTCACAGGGTGGCAGGGAATCTGGAGTTTTGTTTCTGAAAGGTAGAGGTGCAAACTCCCACAATAATTAAGAAGGATTTAGATGAGCTCTTGGAATTGTGACACAAGAAAGTGAGGAGGAGCTGGAAAGCTGGATAAGGGATAATAGGTGTTTGGTGGTTGACACACACCCAATGGTTCAAGGGGACTCGTTTTAATGTTGTAAATATTTGAGATTCTCTAACTCTAACCAATAATGATTGCCCATTCCTGAAGAAATTAAAGAATCATTCACATTGATGTTGATCAGGATCCACATGTAGATCAGACCAGATCACTGTAAGGACATCAGTAAGCAGTTGTGTTTTAGTCAGTGATGGGACCCACACCCTCTGCTGGTACAAGTCTGGACACAGATGAATGAGTGTCATCAGTTCAGGAAATGACTCTGTGATTGCTTTTTCAGTTCTGCTGGATGGAAGATTCCGGAACAGGCTGTCTCGGGACGTCACTGCTCCACTGATATCCCAATCTGGTTAAACGGTACTGTCAGATTCCGTAATAACCATTCCTTAACCAGCCGGTGCTTCACGCTGTGACAGTTCTCAATGTTTAATTAACCCCATTGCAGGTTTACATCCCTCTGTGGGACAAGGGGAAGCAACCAGGGCAGTCTGCTTCACGAAGAGAGACTTCTGTAGCTACACACTGGACATTAAGATTAAAAACTGCAGTGATTACTTCGTTTACGAGCTGAAGCCACCACCTCATTGTTACGCTGCTTATTGTACAGGTAGGCAATGATTAGAATATCATAAAGCAATGTGACTCTGTGAACTCAGTAATAACAGGATGGGTGGATGGATGGATGTACTTACAGTCAGATGGACGGATGGATGGAAGATGGATATATGAGTGATGAGGCTGTGGGAATATGGATGGATTAATTAATGAAAGAACGGATGGGCAGTTAGACAGATGGACAGACGGACAGACAGATGGATGGATTTGTGGATGGAGACAGGGTAGTTCAATGTTGTGATGAGTGGAGAATGATGTAATGGCTGAGGTGATTAAGACAAGGGGACTGAAGGTAATGAGATAGAGTGACTGAGGAAAGAAGTATGTAGAGATTGAGATGTTTGGGCTGAGATGACAGAGAATAGTGGAATGTACATAGAACATGAAAGAAAAAACTGTACAGTACAGACCCGTCAGCCCTCGATGATGTGCCAAGCTTTATCCAAATCCAAGATCAAGCTGTCCCACTCCCTATCATTTTGGAGTGCTCCATGTGCCTATCCAACAATCGCTTGAAAGTTTCTAAAGTGTTCGACTTCACTATCACAGCAGGCAGTGCATCCCACTCTCCAACCACTTTCTGAGTGAAGAACCTACTGTGGACATCCCTCCTCTATCTCCCACCATGAACCATGTAGTTATAGCTTCTAGTAACAGCTACATCTACCCAAGGATCTAGATGGGAATTGGGAAGAGAGAGTGTGAAGCAGGCTCTGCAGATCCACTCTATCCCCCTCATCATCTTATAAACCTCTTTTAAATTGACTCTCATCCTCTGCTCTTAAGAAAAAAACTCCATCTCCCTCAACCTTTCCTCATAGGACCTACCTTCCAAACCGGGCAGCATCCTGGCAAATTTCCTTTGCACTTTTTTCCGGTGTTTCCATGGTGGGGTGACCAGAACTGCACATAATATTCCAAATGAGGTCTCACAAAGTTTCTGTATCCTTGCACTACTCCACCAATCTTGGTGTTATCAGTAAATTTACTAACCCATGATTCTTCCTGCTAATAAATGCTAACACAGTGTAGATCTTCTTCACAGCTCTATCCACTTGAATGGCAACCTTCAGAGATCTGCGGATCTCTCCGTTCTTCCATATTCCTCAGAAACTTCTTGTTGACCCTGTAATCCACATTCCAATTTATCCTACAAAAATTAATCACCTCACGCAGTGTTAAACTCCATCTGTCAATTTTCTGCCCAGCTCTGCATCCTATCAATGTCTCTTTGCAGCGTACAACATCCCTCCGCCTCATCCATTACTCCACCAATCTTGGTGTCAGTAAATTTACTAACCCACTCTTCAGTCTCCTCTTCCAAGTCATTGATAAAACTCGCAAAAAGCAGCGGACCCAGCACTGACCCCTGCGGTACACCGCGGGTAATTCGCCTCCAGTCTGAAAATTTTCCATTCACCATCATGTTCTGTCTTCTATGATACAGTAAGAAGTCTCACAACAACCAGTTTATTTGATAGTAATCTTACAACTTTTGGAAGCGGTTTTCCTTCATCAGGTGTGTGAAATCAAATAAACCTGTTAGATTCTGACCTGGTACTTTGAGACTTCTTACTGTGTTTACCCCAGTTCAACACCGGCATCTCCAGCTCCATGATACAGTCAGTTATTTATCCAGTCAACCAAATTTCCCTCTGTCCCACACCTCATTACTTTCTTCATGAATCTATCATAAGGAATCTTATCAAACGCCTTAATAAAATCCTGTGTAAGACATCAACTGCTCTACCTTCATCAACACACTTAGTTTCCTTCTCTAAGAATTCAATCAATTTTGTGAGGCAAGTCTTATCCCTCACGAAACCGTGTTGATTATCTCGGATTAAGCTGCATTTTTCTAAATGGTCGTAAATCTTATCCCTCAGCACCTTTTCCATCAACTTACTGACATCTGAAGTAAGACTAACCAGCCTATAATTCCCACCGTCATTCCTATTTCCTTTCTTGAACAGAGGAACAACATTCTTAAAATCAAACCCCCTGTCACTAAACGTAAACACACTATAAGCCTTCTTCAGGCTCTATCCACTTGAGTGGCAACCTTTAGAGATCTGTAGGTATAAACCCTGAAATCTCTCTATTCCTCCACATTCCTCAGAATCCAACCTTTGGCCCTACCTTTGTTGTATCAAAATGAATCACCTCATAGTTAACAGGGTTAAACTCCATCTGCCATTTTTCGCCCAAAATCTAGTACAATCCCTGTGGATGGTGAGGACCTAAAAATCAAAACTAAAGACTCTACAATCTCATCACTTTCCATCAAAGTATCCTAGGATGTATGCCATCTAGACCAGGGGACTTATCCACCCTTTGTCAATTTTTTCAAAATTGCTAATACATCTTCTCTCAAAACATCTCCCTCTTCCAGCCTATTAGCTTGTATCCTCGATGACTTAGGGAGATATCTATAGACAGGGATTCTAAAACTAGAGGGCATAGGTTTAAGGTGAGAGTGGAGAGATACAAAAGTGTCCAGAGGGGCATTTTTTTCATACAGAGGGTGGTGAGTGTCTGGAACAAATTCCCAGAGGTAGCAGAAGAGGCAGGTACAATTTTACCTTTTAAAAAGCATTTAGTCAGTTATATGGGTACAATGGGTACAGAGGGATATGGGCCAAATGTGGGCAACTGGGATTAGCTTAAGTGTTTTAAAAAAAGAGCAGCGTGGACAAGTTGGGCTGAAGGGCTTGTTTCTGTTCTGTAAACCTCTATCCCAGCATGTGAAGACAGAGTCCAGCGGAAGAGACCAATGGAAGGTCCAACCGTCAAGAAGGCGATCTCTGCGGGTGCTGTGGAATGTGAAGAGCAGGACAAGACACAGAAGATGTCCTCATCATCCACGGTGCCTGGTCCCATCTCCAACCGTCTTGACTCTTGTCTTGCCATTGGATCGAGATGGGAATTGGGAAGAGAGAGTGAGGCTGACGCTGTGCAACTCTCCCTCACTTTAATCCAAATCAAGCGATAGTCTCGACACCATCATCATCATCACCAGTGTCCTGTTCAACCCTTGAAGAAGTCCTGCGGCGATGGACAAGCAGTGAAGCAGCAGGTGTGGATACACTGGGGGCTGCAGTCATGCAGACGGCTCAGGTCTAATGGTCATTTTCCGCTGACCGAAGCAACAGTGTAATTCGGCGTCTACCTGGGTGACTGATCAGTCCTCTTCAGGAACGCACTGCTCACCGCTATAGAATGAGGAAGGGGCTAGAAAAGGTGCCCTAAATATTGCCTACTTCACTACAGCCTGATGTAGAGATGCTGGCGTTGGACTGGGGTAAACTCAGTAAAGTTTGACAACACCAATTCCAAATCCAACCAATTCACTTGACAGTAAATCAGCGAGCACTCGACTTTTCATCTTCATCAGCCAAATGCAGTGCTCCGGTCTGTAATAGCACACACACCAGCACAGACAGTCACAGACTTCTGAGTAGAATGAGAATCCCCACACCCAACCCACTACCCAAGTGTCAAAGTGGCCAACAATGTGAGTGGAGCATTGGCTAGAGCAATGTGCACTCCCTCCAGACAGCACAGCAAGCGAGGCCCTCCGCTAACCCAGGCAAGCCACGGGGGCCACAGACAGCACGGCACGAAGCCAAGATCACCTCCAAGACCGTCCCCACGTGCGCGGAACCCGGCCACCAGTCTCCGCCCAGCAACTCCGCGCTGCCGTGTGTCATGAAGGCCCCCTTGAAGAACATTTACCCGAAGGTTGGAGGCCGAATGCCCATGACTGCTGAAGTGTTCGCCCACAGGAAGGGAACAATTTTGCCTGGTGATTGTTGAGCGATGTTCATTCATCCGCTGTCGTAGTGTCTGCATGGTCTCCCCAATATACCATGCTTCGGGACATCCTTTCTTGCAACGTATTAGGTCGACAACGTTGGCCAAGTTGCAAGAGTATGTACCATGTACCTGGTGAATGGTATCCTCACGTTTGATGATGTCGTCCATGTCTATGATCCAGCATATCTTGCAGAGGTTGCTGTGGCAGGGTTGTGTGGTATTGTGGTCACTGTTCTCCTGAAGGTTGGGTAGTTTGCTTCCAACAATGATCTGTTTGAGGTTGTGTGGTTGTCTGAAAGCAAGAAGTTGGGGGAGGTGTTGTGTTCATCGTCATCAATGATATATATCTGGACGGTGATAGCCTTTTTTTTTATAGCCTTTTTTCCTAGGATGGAGAAAGCTAGCACGAGGGGACACAGCTTTAAATTAAGGGGTATGAGTTATAGGACGGATATCAGAGGTAGGGTCTGTACTCAAAGAGTGATTAGGGAGTGGAATGCCCTGCCTGCAGCTGTTGTAGATGCGCCAAGGTTGGTGGCGTTTAAGAGGTTAGTTGATAAGTATATGGAAGAGAAGGGAATGGTTTAGTTTGGAGGGTCATTGCTTTTTATATTGGTCGGCGCAACATCGAAGGCCGAAGGGCCTGTTCTGTGCTGTAATGTTCTATGATCTATGTTCTATGTCCTATGTGTTGAAGACTCTGGAGAAGATGTCGTAGCTTCTCCGCTCTGGGGGTTTACTGGACAACAAAGGGTACTCTGTCCACCGTGTCCCCTGTTTGTCTTCTGAGGAGGTCAATGCGGTTTATCGCTGTGGCACGTCGGAACTGTCGATCGATGAGTCGAGCGCCATATCCTGTTCTCATGAGGGCATCCTTCAGCTTCTGGAGGTGTCTGTCACGATCCTCCTCATCTGAGCAAATTCTGTGTATACGGAGGGCTTGTCCATAGGGAATGGCTTCTTTAACATGTCTAGGGTGGAAGCTGGAGAAGTGGAGCATTGTGAGGTTGTCTGTCAGTTTGCGGTACAGTGAGGTGCTGAGGTGACCGTCCTTGATGGAGATGCGTGTGTCCAAGAATGCAACTGATTCTGGAGAATAGTCCATGGTGAGTATGATGGTGGGATGGAACTTGTTGATATCATCATACAGTTGTTTCAATGATTGTTCACCATGAGTCCAAAGGAAAAAGATGCCATCAATGTATCTAGTATATAACCTTGGTTGGAGATCTCGTGTGGTGAAGAAGTCTTGTTTGAACCTGTGCATGAAGATGTTGGCATACTGAGGTGCAAATTTGGTCCCCATGGCTGTTCCGTGTGTCTGGATGAAAAGCTGATTGTTGAAGGTGAAGACATTGTGGTCCTAGATGAAGCGGATGAGTTGTAAAATTGCATCTGGAAACTGGCAGTTGTTGGCATTGAGTACTGAGGCAGTTGCAGCAATACCATCGTCATGGGGGATGTTGGTGTAGAGCGCCAAGACATCCATTGTGACAAGGAGTGTCCCTGGTTCAACTGCTCCATGTGTGCTGAGTTTTTGTAGGAAGTCCGTAGTGTCAAGACAAAAGCTGGGGTTCTTTGTACAATGGGTTTCAGGATGCCCTCAATATAGCCGGAGAGGTTCTCACACAGGGTCCCATTGCCCGATACGATGGGACGGCCGGGTATGTTTGTCTTGTGTATCTTTGGAGGCAGTAGAGATCTCCAACGCGGGGAGTACGTGGAATGAGAGCCCAGAGGGTGTTCTGAAGGTCCGGATCAAAGGTTTTGATCAGAGTGTTGAGTTGACGAGCGTGTTCTTTGATCGGATCTGCTGGTAACTGTCTGTAGTGTTTCTCATTGTTTAGTTGTCGGTACACTTCTTCACAGTAATCCGTTCTGTTCAGTATGACGGTGGCGTCTCCTTTGTCTGCTGGTTTGATGACAATGTTGCGGTTGGGTCTTGAGAGCACGGATGGCCTTGCGTTGTACTTGGGTGATGTTCGGGACTGTCTTGTAAGTGCGGTTGATGAATCTGGTGTTCACGTACCTCCTGATGGCTTGGGCATACATGTCCAGTCGGGGGCAGTGGCCTTCCGGAGGAGTCCAATTGGATTCCTTCCTCTTCGGTTGCTGCACTGTGGGTCCCTCTGTCGGCTGTTCTGCTTCATTAGCTGTCTCATTGAGTTCGCTATTGGCCTCTTGGGGTTTGTGGAAGAACTCACGCAGCCTCATTCACCTGATGAATTCCTCTGTGTCCGCTGCAAGACTGATGGGGTCCATTTTGGTGGTGGGACAAAAATTGAGCCCTCGGCTGAGAGCTTCCATTTCCTCTGATTGAAGCCTGGCCAGTTTATCGCGGCTGGTGGGGATCCCATCTTGCGGTCAAACATACAAAATTGGCACTTGGAACATGCGCACGCTTTTGGACAACCCTAAAGCAGACAGACCAAAGAGAAGAACAGCCTTAGTTGACAGAGAATTTACAAGGCATAACATTGACATTGCAGTCCTGAGGGAAACTTGTCTTGCCAACGTAGGTCACTTGACTGAATGTGGAGGTGGATACACTTTTTTCTGGAGCGGTAACGGCAGCGATGAGTGTTGTGATGCTGGAGTTGGATTTGCCATCAGGAGTCACGCTGTTCGGAAATTTGATAGTCTACTGGTATGAGTTATAGGACGGATATCAGAGGTAGGTTCTTTACTCAAAGAGTGATTAGGGAGTGGAATGCCCTGCCTGCAGCTGTTGTAGATGCGCCAAGTTTGGTGGCGTTTAAGAGGTTAGTTGATAAGTATATGGAAGAGAAGGGAATGGTTTAGTTAGGAGGGGCATTGCTTTTTATTTTGGTCGGCGCAACATCGAAGGCCGAAGGGCCTGTTCTGTGCTGTATTGTTCTATGTTCTATGTTCTATGTACCCAAACGTGTGAATGACCAGTTTATGACATTACAGCTTCCACTACAGAACAGAAGTCAAGCCACTCTGATCAGCGAACAACAATGAACAACCCGGACGAGATGAAAGACAAGTTTTAGAGGAACAAGTTCTACGAAGAACTAGATGCCCTACTATCAGCAGTGAGCAGCACCGACAAACTGATCTTGGTGATTTCAATGCAAGAGTAGGTGTGACTCTGCAATCTGGCAGGGAGTCACTGGGGGGCATGGAGTGAGCAAGTGTAACAGTAACAACCTACTCTTAATGAAGACCTGTGCAACATACGACCTCCTCATCACCAACACCACCTTCCGTCTGCCTACCCGTAACAAGCCCTTCTGGATGTACCCCCGCACTAAGCATTGGCCACTTATCGAGTATTCATTGTCAGGAGAAAAGACAGGCAGGATGTCAGAGTGACCAAGGCCGTGTGTGGTACTGACTGCTGGACAGATCACAGGCTCCTTGTCTCCAAAATGAGGCTCCGCATCAGACCCAAGAGGAGACCTCAAGGAAGCAAGTTTATGAAAAGAATTAATGCGGTTAAGCTAAAGAACCCCAGAATAGCTCCAGCACTGGGTGAAGACTTAGAAATCAAGCTTGCTGACCTACACCTCGCAGGCAGTGCTGAGGATGACTGGGAATGCTTCAGAGATGCTTTCCATACATCTGCGCTGAAGATGCTCGGGCCCTCCACCCACAGGCAGTATGATTGGTTCGATGAGAATGATGAGGAGATACAGACTCTACCTGTTGAAAAGCACCGTCTTCATCGGGCCTGTTAGAATGACCCATCTTCAACTGCCAAGAAAAATGCTTTTCCCAGTGCTCGCAGGACAGTCCAGGATAAACTGTGTAAAATGCAGGATGCCTGGCTGAGCAACAAGGCAGATGAAATACTGGGATACACTGGCAGAAATGACTTGAAGCGTTGTACGAATCCCTCAACATTCTCGATGGACCTCAATCTCTCGGGAGCTCCCCTCTCCTGAGTTCAGATGGTGCAACTGGAGTCGGATACATGAGGAACTTTCATGCCATTATTGGATAGGCATATGGAGCACACCAGAATGAAAGGGAATGGGATGGCTTGATCTTGGGATTGGACATAGCTTGGCACAATATTGAGGGTCGAAGGTCCTGTACCCTGCTGTAATGTTCTATATTTCTATGTTTTTATGTAACTCTTATTACCGAGAAGGCTGAGACCCTGCAGAGATGGGCTGAACACTTTGAAGCCGTCCTCATCTATTAACGATGAGGCGATGGACAGGATTCCCCAGATTGATATCAACAGCGCCATGGATGACCCACGGGTAGTAGGTGAAGTCACGAAAGCTGTCAGCCAGTTACCCAATGGTAAAGCCCCAGGGGCAGATGCCATACGCACAGAGATCTATAAAACCTCCGGTCCTGTACGTATCGAGAAGCTCACCGACTTGTTCCAGTCCTTTTGGAATCAAGGATCCTTTCCTCAGGATCTTAAAGATGCTTCCATCGTACACCTCTACAAAAGGAAGGGCAACCGGCAAGTATGCGATAACCATCGAGGAATCTCGCTGCTCTCCATCACAGGAAAAACCCTCGCAAGAGTCTTGCTAAATGGTCTGCTCACTCATCTGGAGCTGGGCCTGTTTCCAGAGTCACAGTGTGGCTTCCGCAAAGGTCATGGGACTGCTGACATGATTTTTGCTGCGCACCAACTCAAGGAGAAATGTCAGGAGCAGAACCGTGAGATCTACACAACCTTTGTTGACCACGCGAAAGCCGTTGATATTGTCAGCCAACAAGGCCTGTGGAGGATCATGTTAAAGTTTGGCTGCTCCCCCCAGATTCATTCAGATGGTATGCCAGTTTCATGGCCATAGTACTGGATGGCGGAGAATCCTCTCAGGCATTCCCAGTCACCAATGGCATTAAACAAGGCTGTGTGCTCACACCCACACTGTTCAGCGTGATGTTTGCTGCCATGCTGAATGATGCCTTCCAGGGCAGTGTTTCTGGAATCAGCCTCAAGTACAAAGTGAATGGGGAGCTTGTCAACCTGAGGAGACTTCAAGCTCTTACCAAAGTGAAAGAGAGTGCTCTAAGAGATTTCCTCTTTGCTGATCACTGCGCCCTGTAAACTGGCTCTGAGCCAGAGATGCAAGTCAGTATGGATACATTTCCACGGCTTGTGACAACTATGGACTCACCATCAACATTAAAAAGACTGAAGTTATGCACCGGCCTGCTCCCCATGCACCGTACACAGAACGACAATCGCAATCTAAGGGCAGAAACTACAGGCAGTGGGCCAGTTCACTTATCTTGGCAGCACCCTCTCCCAAACAGTGACTATTGATACAGAAGTTAACTGTGGAATAGCAAAGGCAAGTTCTGCTTTCGGGAGACTGCGCTCCACTATATGGGAACGTTGAGGACTCAGTCCAGCAACAAAACGGAAGGTCTACAGCGCTGTGGTACTCACTATCCTCCTGTATGCCTCTGAAACATGGACTGTGTATCGAAGGCATGCAAGACAGCTCAAGCATTTCCACATGACTTGTCTTCACAGAATATTACGCATCAGATGACAAGACAAAGTACCAGACACTGAAGTTGTCTCTAGAGCAAGTCTACCATCAGTCCACACACTGCGGATGAGAGCGCAGACCCGGTGGGCAGGTCATGTCATCCGTATGCCAGATGAGCGAATACCCAAGCAGCTCTTTTTTTGGGGAACTCTCTGCGAGAAGATGCTCACATGGAGAGTGGAAGAAATGTTTCAAAGACACACTCAAGACCTTGACATTGACAGGACCACTTGGGAAACGCTGCCACAAAACCGCCCTACCTGGTGCTGCCTTATCCACAAAGGCTGTCAAGCTCACGAAGCAAGGTGTATTTGCTGAAGCACAACTAAAGCGTGAGCTGCACAAGTCCAGAGCGTCTACACAAGTCTGTCCAATATGTGCCAGGACATTCCCTGTCTGAATTGGCCTGATCGGTCATCTTCGGACACACCGCAACCAGCCTCAAAATAACTGATTGTGTCAAGATCCTCATCGACGATGATGGACGAACAACAGCCTGTATCACAGTGTCATCCTCAAAAACATGGCCCCTCTCCTTGGTGAAAACTGAAGAAAAGTATTCATTCATCACCTCGTCTATCTCTTCTGACTTCATGCACAACTTCCCACAACGATCCTTGACCGGCCTAATCTCACCCTGGTCATTCTTTTATTCCTCACATAAGAGTAAAAATCCTTGGGGTTTTCCTTGATCCGATTCACCAAGAACTTCTCACGCCCCCTCCTTGCTCTCCTAACTCCTTTCTTCAGCTCATTCCAAGCTACCTTGTAACCCTCAAGCGTTCCAACTGAACCTTGTTTTCTCATCCTTACACACACTTCCTTTTCCCTCTTGACAAGATATTCAATCTCCTTTGTGAGCCATGGTTCCCTCACTCGGCCATTTCCTCCCTACCTGACAGGGCCATATCTACTTACAATATTTGTTCTTGAACAAGCTCCACTTTTCGTTTGTGTCCATACCTGACACTTTCTGCTCCCATCTTATGCTCCCTAATTCTTGCCGAATCACATCATAATTACCCCTGCCCTAATTATTAGCCTTGTCCAGTCATGTGACCCTTTCTCTCTCCATTGCAATAATGAAGGATACTGAATTGTGGTATCTTCAAAGTGCTCCCCCACAAACAAATCTAACACTTGGCCCAGTTCATTACCCAGGACCAAGTCCACTGTGGCCTTGCTGGTTTATCATGTACTGTGTCAGGAAACTCTGCTGCACACACTGTACAAAAAGTGTCCATCCGAACTATTCAAACTATGAAGGTTCCTTTATTACTATTGGGGGCCTTCAGAAAACTCCTAACACTGTGACCTATCCTTTCTATTTCTAACTTTATAAATATAGGGCAAATGGAAGGACCCTTAATAGTGTTGTCGAGCAGAGGGATCTTGGGGTACAAGTACATAGCTCTTTGAAAGTTGGCACCCAGGTTGATAAAGTTGTTAAGAAGGCGTATGGTGTGTTAGCTTTTATTGGTAGAGGGATTGAATTTAGGAGCCGTGAGGTTATGTTACAACTGTACAAAACTCTGGTGCGGCCGCACTTGGAGTATTGCATACAGTTCTGGTCGCGCATTATAAGAAAGATGTGGAAGCATTGGAAAGGGTGCAGAGGAGGTTTACCAGGATGTTGCCTGGTATGGTGGGAAGGCCTTATGAGGAAAGGCTGAGGGACCTGAGGTTATTTTCATTAGAGAGAAGAAGGTTACGCGGTGACCTAATTGAGGCGTATAAGATGATCAAAGGATTGGATAGGGTGGATAGTGAGAGCCTTTTTCCTCGGATGGTAATGACCAACACGAGGGGACATAACTTTAAATTAAGAGGTGGTAGTTATAGGACGGATGTCAGAGGCAGGTTCTTTACACAGAGGGTGGTGAGGGCGTGGAATGCCCTGCCTGCAGCAGTTGTGGACTCGCCTACTTTGGGGGCATTCAAATGTTCGGTGGATAGGCATATGGATGATATTGGAATAGTTTAGGTTAGAGGGTCCACTGGCCGGCGCAACATCAAGGGCCGAAGGGCCTGTACTGTGCTGTAATGTTCTATGTTCTGTGTTCTATGTTCTATGTTCTAACTTCAGCCCATATTACCTCAGTAGGCAGATCCCCCTCGAAATGCCTTTCAGCAGCCGTTAAACTATCCTTGATTAACAATGCGACTCCTCCACCTCTTTTACCACCTTCTCTAACTCTTACTGAAACATCTATACACTGGAACAGCCAAAAACAATTAAATGTTTTAACCATATCTCCGTAATGGCCACAACATCAGAGTCCCAAGTACCAATCCACGCTCCAAGTTCACCTACCTTATACTGAATGTTCGTTGCATTGAATTAGATACACTTCCACCCACCATTCTGTCTCCCTGTACATTCCTGCGACCTTGATACCTTCCTCAGTACCTCCATACACTCAACACTGACTTCTGGACCACACCTCCTACTCCTCTCCCTCTGACAAATTAATTTAAACATTCCTGAAGAGATGAAGCAAATTTCTCTCCCAGGATATTACTCCCTCTCGGGTTCAGATCAAAGCATCCTGTTTGTAGAAATCCCACATTCCCCAGAATCTGCTCCAATTATCCATGTTGTTGAAATCGAGTCTCCTACACCATTCCTGCATCCACATGTTAATCTGCACGCTCTCCCTGTTCCTCAACTCACTAACACGTGTCTTCGGCAACAAACCAGAGATGACAACATGCTTTATCCTGGTTCTCAGCTTCCAACCTAACTCCTTAAATTCCTGTTTTAAATCCCATCCCTTCTCTTACCGATGCCGTTGGTACCGATGTGCATCACAACTTGTGATTGTCCCCCCTCCCCCTTAAGAATCCTGAAAAACAGTTCCAAGACATCCCCAGTCTTGGCATCCAGGAGGCAATATAAAATCTGTGAGTCTCTTCTGCTGCCACACAACCTCCGATCTACCCCTCTAACTAACGGGTCCCAAATAACTTGCTCTCCGCTGCTCTCCCCCTTTCCCTTCTGACGTTTGGATGGAGTGACTGAGCGGAGTGGGATGGAGTGAATGAGCGGAGTGGGATGGAGTGACTGAGGGGAGTGGGATGCAGTGACTGAGGGGAGTGGGAAGGAGTGACTGAGCGGAGTGGGATGGAGTGACTTAGGGGAGTGGGATGCAGTGACTGAGGGGAGTGGGATGGAGTGACTGAGGGGAGTGGGAAGTAGTGACAGAGGGGAATGGGGTGGAATGACTGAGGGGCGTGAGAGGTAGTGACCGAGGAGAATGGGGTGGAGTGACTGAGGGGAGTGGGATGGAGTGACTGAGGGGAGTGGGATGGAGTGACTGAGGGGAGTGGGATGGAGTGACTGAGGGGAGTGGGATGGAGTGACTGAGGGGAGTGGGATGGAGTGACTGAGGGGAAATCAGATGTAATGAATTTACGTAACCAGCAGATTACCAATTGGGATGAATCCTCCTTTGTGATCTCCCATTTCTCCTCTTTGGTCACAGATCCCAGCACAGCACCAGGACAGGAATCCAGAGAGACCTCACTCCCAACCTCCACTGACTCCAGTTCCCAAATCCCAACGGAATCTCGAGCCCCAGGTATCAATCCGCTGCTGGTGTTTTTACAGATTTGAACATACACAGAATATAATGCTATAATTCTCCACTCTGAGTGGGATTGTGGGCACAGTGAGTGGTATCCTACTGTCATCAGTTAATCATACAACGGGTTTGTTGTATGATTGGCCTGCTGAGG
The DNA here is from genome assembly GCA_024679065.1 of Sphyrna mokarran. Taxonomy (NCBI): domain Eukaryota; kingdom Metazoa; phylum Chordata; class Chondrichthyes; order Carcharhiniformes; family Carcharhinidae; genus Sphyrna; species Sphyrna mokarran. The sequence goes on along the minus strand of JAGIQG010000018.1, from coordinate 115,433 downwards.
TTTGACTGTGTTTGATTTTAATATGCCCAATTCTTTAATTTAGAATTTTCAATTTTATCAGCCTTAATGCTAAGCCCTGTTTATGTTACAATGGTCTTTCCAATGTCTTGCGCAGCATTGTCTTGACATATTTCTCAAGTTGACAACTACGGATAGGCAGCATTGTGGCCCAGTTTCTAGCACTGTTGCTTCATAGTTCCAGGGATCTAGGTTCAATTCTGGCCATAGAACACTGTCAATGGAGCTTGCATCTTCTCTCTGCGGCTGGATGGAACTGCAATGGACGATCTGGTTTCCGCCCACACTGCAAAGATATGTAAATGCGATGAGTTGGCTTCGCTGAATACACAGGAATGTGTAGCATAGGTGGATGAACAATGGTAAATATTCCCTTTGCCTCAAAGATGTGTAGATTCTCTTCATTGGCCATGCTAAATTGCCCCATAGTGTTCACATTTGTGCAGGTCAGGTGCATTAACCAAAGAAAATTGTCCCTTTGTATCTAAAGATGTGTAGATTAGATGGATTGGCCATGTTAATATTGCCCCTTGGTGTCCAAAGGTTTGTTGATTATGCGGATTTGCCATGCTAAATTGCTCCTTAATGTGCAAAGATGTGTTGATCAGCTGGACTGACCATGTTGAATTTGCCTTAGTGTCCAAAGATGTGTATGTTAATTTGATCAGTCACAGCCAATGGACAGGATTGCAGGGGAGACTCCACACATCCTGGAAATCCTCTCTTCCAAATACTTCCATCAGGGAAAATATACAAATATTTGAGATCATATACTAATTGTCTCAAAAGCAACTTGCTCCCTGCTACCATCAGACTTTGAATGGTCCTACCTTATATTAAGTTGAGTTAACCTCGACACCCTAACTATCTCTAACAGAACATTCTGAATTATGACATCCCCTTCTTTTCAATTTACACTATGAACAGTGTGCTTTGTCTGCACAGCGCATAAGAAACAACAGTGTTCATTGTACCCGAATATACACATATATACATCATTAATGATACAAATTAAATCAAATATGTAGTAATTTATTTATTACCGTTGCCATCATAATGAAGGAAGATGATTGGCCTTTGCTTTAATCTGGGGAATGGACGCCAGGCTGTAGATTAACCAGGTACAGGCCACACTTTGGAAGTATGATTGTCCATCACAATGACACTAACCTTGAACTCTGTTTGTTTCTCAGTCACCTTCTCCTTGCCCTCCGACCCCTGTGGGAACCACACTGTGCTGGAGAATTCATGGAGAAGCACAAACTGCCGCGACACAGATTGTACAGGCCAGTGGATGTGTGACAAACAACTTGCTGAAGGGTGGTACAGATTCAAAAGGTAAAACAGACTGGACCCATCGGGGAGAGTGGTGGGTGAGGTAGAGACATCTGTCCACGGGAAACTTAGGGAGACACAAACAATGGACAGGATGAGCCCATTCGCCCTCACCAAGACTGCTCTACCATTCAATAACAGCATTCCCAATGTGATGGTAATCTCACACCTGAACCTCACGTGTTCCTGATAACAAAATAATGGAGATGTTCCACAAATGACATTGATAGGGTGAATAGGAAGACCTTTACCCATTCAAAGAATGGCCAATTACTGAGTGTGGGAGGGAGTGACTGCAAAGATCCAAGGTAAAGAGGGGCTGGAGATTTATTCGGGGACGTGGGGTGAAATCCTTTCATTCAGAGGGTGGCAGAGAATCTGGACTTTTGCTCCTAAAAGGTAGAGGTGCGAACTCTCACAACAATTAAGAAGGATTTAGACAAGCACTTGGAATTGTGACACAAGGAAGTGAGTTAGAACATAGAACATAGAACATTACAGCGCAGAACAGGCCCTTCCGCCTTCGATGTTGCGCCGACCAATTTGGAAAAAGCAATGACCCTCTAACCTAAACCATTCCCTTTTCGTCCATAAACTTATCTACTAACCTCTTAAACGCCACCAAATTTGGCGCATCTACAACTGACGCAGGCAGGGCATTCCATACCCTTACCACCCTCTGGGTAAAGAACCTACCTCTGACATCCGTCCTATAACTACCGCCCCTTAATTTAAAGCTGTGTCCCCTCGTGCTAGCTTTCTCCATCCTAGGAAAAAGACTATCACTGTCCAAGAGTTAGAGCTGGAAAGCTGGATGAGAGATAATAGATGTTTGGTGGTTGACACACACTCAATGTTTCAAGCGGCCTCTTTTTAATGTTGAAAATGCCTGAGATTCTCTATCCATCATCCACCTACTTAACAAGAACATCTGTCTTAAAATATTCAAATTGTATGCATCCGACACTAAAGCCTCACAGGCCTCTGAGGGATATTTGTCTATAAGGAGTGACTTCTGTTGTTAAACAGCACCTCATCTACAGCTCAAGGTATTCCCACAAAAAGAAACACTCTTTCCACATGTCTATCCGTAAAGGATCATAGATGTGTGGCATGAAGAGGAATGTGGTACATTATGCAGAGGGACAGCAGTAAGAAGGGAGCTATCGGATAGGTGAATGAGCAGGAAGCAGGTACAAAGAAAGGGAATAGAATTGGACAAAGCAGAGGAAAGGACGGAGAGAAAGGGAGATACACGTGATGGAACAGATATCAAACTGGGGCAGAAAATAAACGCCAATTTGCAAGAATAGAGGGGAGGGAAGAACAAGTGGCAGTTTTTATTTTTTTTGGCATTCTGTGGATGTGGGAACCGCTGGCTGAACCAATAGTTATTGGCCAACCCGGAAGAAATTTAAGAATCATTCACATTGATGTTGATCAGGATCCACATGTAGATCAGACCAGATCACTGAAAGGACATCAGTAAGCAGTTGTGTTTTAGTCAGTGATGGGACCCACACCCTCTGCTGGTACAAGTCTGGACACAGATGAATGAGTGTCATCAGTTCAGGAAATGACTCTGTGATTGCTTTTTCAGTTCTGCTGGATGGAAGATTCCGGAACAGGCTGTCTCGGGACGTCACTGCTCCACTGATATCCCAATCTGGTTAAACGGTACTGTCAGATTCTGTAATAACCATTCCTTAACCAGCCGGTGCTTCAAGCTGTGACAGTTCTCAATGTTTAATTAACCCCATGGCAGGTTTACATCCCTCTGTGGGACAAGGGGAAGCAACCAGGGCAGTCTGCTTCACGAAGGGAGACTTCTGTAGCTACACACTGGACATTAAGATTAAAAACTGCAGTGATTACTTTGTTTACGAGCTGAAACCACCACCTCATTGTTACGCTGCTTATTGTACAGGTAGGCAATGATTAGAATATCATAAAGCAATGTGACTCTGTGAACTCAGTAATAACAGGATGGGTGGATGGATGGACGTACTTACAGTCAGATGGACGGATGGATGGAAGACTGATGGATGAGTTATGAGGTTGTGGGAATATGGATGGATTAATTAATGAAAGAACAGATGGACAGTTAGACAGATGGACAGAGGGACAGACGGACAGGCGGATGGATGGATGGATTGGTGGATGGAGACAGGGTAGTTAGATGTTGTGATGAGTGGAGAATGATGTAGTGGCTGAGGTGATGAAGACAAGGGGAGTGAAGGGAATGTGAAAGAGGGACTGAGGAAAGGTGGATGTAGAGATTGAGATGTTTGGGCTGAGGTGACAGAGATTAGTGGATTGTACATAGAACATGAACGAAAAAACAGTACAGCCCAGTACAGACCCGTCAGCCCTCGATGATGTGCCGAGCTTTATCCAAATCCAAGATCAAACTATCCCACTCCCTGTCATTCTGGTGTGCTCCATGTGCCTATCCAATAATCGTTTGAAAGTTCCTAAAGTGTCCGACTCCATTATCACAGCAGGCAGTGCATCCCTCACTCCAACCACTCACTGAGTGAAGGATCTACCTCAGACATCCCTCCTATATCTCCCACCATGAACATTATAGTTATGCCCTCTAGTAGCAGCTACATCCACCCAAGTATCTAGATGGGAATTGGGAAGAGAGAGTGAGAAACAGTCTCTGCAGATCCACACTATCCACCTCATCATCATAGAACATAGAACATTACAGCACAGAACAGGCCCTTCGGCCTTCGATGTTGCGCCGACCAATATAAAAAGCAATGCCCCTCCAAACTAAACCATTCCCTTCTCTTCCATATACTTATCAACTAACCTCTTAAACGCCACCAAACTTGGCGCATCTACAACTGCTGCAGGCAGGGCATTCCACTCCCGAACCACCCTTTGGGTAAAGAACCTACCTCTGATATCCGTCCTATAACTATCACCCCTTAATTTAAAGCTGTGTCCCCTCGTGCTAGCTTTCTCCATCCTAGGAAAAAGGCTATCACTGTCCACCCTATCTAAACCTCTAATCATCTTATATGTTTCGATCAGGTCCCCTCTTAGCCTCCTCCTTTCTAACGAAAACAACCTCAAATCCCTCAGCCTCTCCTCATAAGACCTGCCCTCCATACCAGGCAACATCCTGGTAAACCTCCTCTGTACCCTCTCCAATGCCTCCACATCTTTCTTATAATGTGGGGACCAGAACTGCACACAATACTCCAAGTGCGGCCGCACTAGAGTTTTGTACAGTTGCAACATGACGTTGCGGCTCCGAAATTCAATCCCTCTACCAATAAAAGCTAAGACTCCATATGCCTTCTTAACAACCTTCTCGACTTGACTGCCTACTTTCAGGGATCTATGCACATACACACCAAGATCCCTCTGTTCATCTAGACTACTAAGAATCCTACCATTTGCCCTATACTCTACACATTTATTATTCCTGCCATAGTGCATTACCTCACACTTTTCCACATTAAACTCCATTTGCCACCTCTCGGCCCAGCTCTGCAACTTGTCCAAGTCTCTCTGCAAACTATAACACCCCTCTTCACTATCTACCACTCCACCGACTTTAGTGTCATCTGCAAATTTACTAATCCATCCTTCAATACCCTCATCCAGATCATTTATAAAAATTACAAACAGCAGGGGCCCCAAAACAGACCCCTGAGGTACACCACTTGTCACCGAACTCCACGATGAATATATCCCATCAACCACCACCCTCTGTCTTCTATCTGCTAGCCAATTCCTAACCCAATTAGCTAAATCACCCTCTATCCCATACATCTGCATTTTCTGCAGAAGTCTTCCATGGGCCACCTTATCAAACGCCTTACTAAAGTCCATATATACCACATCAACCGCCTTACCCCCATCCACCTCCTTAGTCACTTTTTCAAAAAACTCAATGAGGTTAGTAAGGCACGACCTACCCTTCACAAAACCATGCTGACTATCTCCAATCAATTCATTTCTCTCTAAATAACTATAAATCCTATCCCTAATTATTCTCTCCAATACTTTGCCCACCACAGAAGTAAGACTCACTGGCCTATAATTCCCTGGAAGGTCTCTCTTCCCCTTCTTGAACAACGGGACCACATTCGCTATCCTCCAGTCCTCCGGAACCACACCCGTAACCATCGACGACCTGAAGATCAGAGCCAGAGGCTCTGCAATCTCCTCTCTTGCCTCCCAGAGAATCCTAGGGTAAATCCCGTCCGGCCCAGGGGACTTATCCAACTTCAAACCCTCGAGAATATCTAGCACATCCTCCCTATCTACTTCGATACTTTCCAGTTTGCTACCCTGTACCTCAGTGTTCTCCATAACTACATTTACATCACCCTGCGTGAATACCGAAGAGAAATATTTATTCAGTACCTCTCCAATTTCCTCAGGCTCCACGCACAACTTCCCACTGCTGTCTATGACTGGCCCTAATCTTGTCCTAACCAATCTTCTATTCTTAACATATCTAAAGAAAGCTTTAGGATTCTCCTTAATCCTATCAGCCAAAGTCTTCTCGTGTCCTCTCTTTGCTCTCCTCAATTCACTCTTTAGCTCCCTCCTGGCTAATCTATAGCTATCCATTGCACTAACCGAGCCTTCAATCCTCATCCTGACATAAGCCTCCTTTTTCCTTTTAACCAGCAAATCAACTTTTTTCGTACACCAAGGTTCTCTTACTCGACCATTTCCTCCTTGCCTGACAGGGACATACTTATCAAGGACTCGCAGCAGCTGCTCCTTGAATAAGCTCCACATTCCAGATGTTCCCAGTCCCTGTAGTTTCCTAGTCCAATCTATGCACCCTAATTCTCTCCTGATGGCCTCATAATTACCCTTCCCCCAGCTATAACTACTGCCCCCAGCTTCATGCCTATCCCTGTCCATCACTAAGGTGAACGTAACCGAATTGTGGTCACTATCACCAAAATGTTCACCAGCCTCCAAGCCTAACACCTCGTCTGGCTCATTGCCCAGCACCAGGATGTTGCCTGGTATGGAGGGCAGGTCTTATGAAGAGAGGCTTAGGGATTTGAGGTTGTTTTCGTTAGAAAGGAGGCGTCTAAGAGGGGACCTAATCGAAACATATAAGATGATTAGAGGTTTAGATAGGGTGGACAGTGATAGCCTTTTTCCTAGGATGGAGAAAGCTAGCACGAGGGGACACAGCTTAAAATTAAGGGGTGATAGTTATAGGACGGATATCAGAGGCAGGTTCTTTACCCAAAGGGTGGTTCGGGAGTGGAATGCCCTGCCTGCAGCAGTTGGAGATGCGCCAAGTTTGGTGGCGTTTAAGAGGTTATTTGATAAGTATATGGAAGAGAAGGGGATGGTTTAGTTTGGAGGGTCATTGCTTTTTATATTGGTCGGCGCAACATCGAAGGCCGAAGGGCCTGTTCTGTGCTGTAATGTTCTATGTTCTATGTTCTATGTAAATCCAATGTAGCCTCACCTCTAGTTGGCCTATCTACATACTGAGTCAAAAAACCTTCCTGCACACTTTGTACGAAAACTGACCCCTCTATCGAGCTGGAGCTATAGCTATTCCAATCAATATTAGTAAAGTTAAAGTCCCCCATAACAATTACCCTATTACTTTCACTCCTGACCAGAATTGACTTGGCAATCCTTTCCTCAACCTCTCTAGAACTTTTAGGAGGTCTATAAAAGACTCCCAACAGGGTGACCTCTCCTTTCCTGTTTCTAATCTCAGCCCATACTACCTCAACAGACAAGTCCTCATCAAACTTCTTCTCTGTCACTGTGATACAGTCTTTGACTAATAATGCCACTCCTCCCCCCCTTCTACCTCCTTCTCTACTCCGACTAAAGCATTTGAACCCTGGAACCTGCAACATCCATTCTTGTCCCTGCTCTACCCAAGTCTCTGAAATGGCCACAACATCGAAGTTCCAGGTACTGGTCCAAGCTGCAAGTTCCTCCCCCTTATTGCGAATACTCCTTGCATTAAAGTAAACGCATTTCAAACCATGCCCTACCCCACCCGTATGCTGCTGTGTTTTACAGCTTTCCTCTATGACCCCTATAAACAGTTATGAACTGTTCCAGTTCTTATAAACCTCTATTAAATTGCCTCTCATCCTCCTCTGCTCTTAAGAGAAAAACCCAGCCCCCTCAACCTTTCCTCATAGGACCTACCCTCTAAATTGGGCAGCATCCTGGCAAATTTCCTTTGCATTTTTTTGTCAGTGATTTCATGGTGAGGTGATCAGAACTCTTCATAATATTCCAAATGAGGTCTCACGAAGGTTCTGTATAGTTGCACTACTCCACCAATCTTGGTGTTATCAGTAAATTTACTAACCCACGATTCTTAAACTGAAACCCTCTGTTAATAAACACTAACATACTGTAGATCTTCTTCACAGCTCTATCCACTTGAGTGGCAACCTTCAGAGATCTGTGGATCTCTCCATTCCTCCACGTTCTTATTGATCCTTTAATCCACATTCCAATTTGTCCTACAAAAATTAATCACCCCGTGCTTATCGGTGTTAAACTCCATATGTTCCTTCTTTGCCCAGCTCTGCATCCTATCAATCTCTCTTTGCAGCCTACAGCATCCCTCCACTGATCCACTACTCCACCAATCGTGGTGTTATCAGTAAATTTACTAACCCACTCTTCAGCCCCCTCTTCCAAGTCGTTGATAAATGTCACAAAAAGCAGCGGACCCAGCACTGACCCCTGCGGTACACTGCGGGTAATTCGCCTCCAGTCTGAAAATTTTCCTTTCACCATCATGTTCTGTCTTCTATGATACAGTAAGAAGTCTCACAACAACCAGTTTATTTGATAATAATCTTACAACTTTTGGAACGGTTTTCCTTCGTCAGGTGTGTGGAATCAAATAAACCTGTTGGATTCTGACCTGGTGTTGTGAGACTCCTTACTGTGTTTACCCCAGTCCAACACCAGCATCTCTACCTCCATGATACAGTCACTTATTTATCCAGTCAACCAAATTTCCCTCTGTCCCACACCTCATTACTTTCTTCATGAATCTATCATAAGGAATCTTATCAAACGCCTTAATAAAATCCTGTATACGACATCAACTGCTCTACCTTCATCAACATGCTTAGTTTCCTTCTCTAAGAATTCAATCAATTTTGTGAGGCAAGACTTAGCCCTCACGAAACCGTGTTGATTATCCCAGATTAAGCTGCATTTTTCTAAATGGTCATAAATCTTATCCCTCAGGACATTTTCCATTAACTTACTGACATCTGAAGTAAGACTAACCAGCCTATAATTCCCACCGTCATTCCTATTTCCTTTCTTGAACAGAGGAACAACATTCTTAAAATCAAACCCCCGTCACTAAACGCTAACACACTATAAGCCTTCTTCAGGCTCTATCCACTTGAGTGGCAACCTTTAGAGATCTGTAGGTATGAACCCTGAAATCTCTCTATTCCTCCATATTCCTCAGAACCCTATCTTTGACCCTACCCTTGTCGTATCAAAATGAATCACCTCATAGTTAACAGGGTTAAACTCCATCTGCCATTTTTCGGCCAAGATCTAGTACAATCCCCGTGGACAGTAAGGACCCAAAAATCAAAGGTAAAATTCTGCAATCTCATCTCTCCAGTGCCCTGTACAGTTGCAGCAAGACCTCCCTGCTTTTATATTTTATCCCCCTCGCTATAAAGGCCAACATTCCATTCGCCTTCTTGATCACCTGCTGCACCTGCAGACGGGGATTTTGCGATTTGTGCACAAGGACACCCAGGTCCCTCTGCACTGTATCATGTTGTAACTGTTCACATTTTAAATAATTATCCCTCCTACTATTATTTCTGCCAAAGTGGATAACCTCATATTTGCCAATGCAATACTCCATCTGCCCACTCATTCAGCCTATCCAGATCTCTCTGCAGACTTTCTGCATCCTCCACGCAATTTGCTTTTCCACTCATCTTCGTGTCATCAGCAAATTTTGTTATCCTGTACTCAGCCCCCTCCTCCAGATCGTCTATGTATATGGTAAACAGTTGAGGCCTCAGCACCGATCCCTGGGGCACTCCACTAGTCACCAACTGCCAACCAGAAAAGCACCCATTAATTCCAACTCTCTGCTTCCTGTTACGTAACCAATCCTCTATCCACGCTAACACCTTACCCCCAACTCTGTGCACCCTAACCTTCAGCAGCAACCTTTTTCAGGCACCTTATCAAACGCCTTTTTGGAAATCTAAATACAACCACATCTGCTGGTTCTGCACTGTCTGCTGCACTAGTCACACTTCATAAAAATCCAGTAATTTCGAAAAATACGACTTGCCCTTAATGGATCCATGCAGGGTCTGTTGATGAAACCATTCTATTCTAGGTGTCTCGCTATTTGATCTTTAACGATGGATGCTACCATTTTTCCAACTACGGGCGTTAAGCTAACAAGCCTATAATTCACTGCCTTTTGGCTGCTACCTTTTTTAAACGGTGGTGTAACATTAGCCATTATCCAATCTTCCCCAGATTGCAGCGAATTTTGATAAATAATTACAAAGGCATCCGCCACCACATCTGCCATTTTTCAGAACCCTGGGATGCATTCCATCTGGTCCCGGAGACTTGTCTACCTTCAGTCCCATCAGCCTAACAAGCACTAGCTCTCTAGTAACCGTAATTGTATGAAGGATCTCATCTCCTACCATCCTTCTATCTTTAATATTCGGTAAAATATTTGTGTCCTCCACCATGAAGACCGACACGAAAAGCTAATTTAAATTCTCAGCCACTTCTTTGTTTCCCCCGATTAAACTCCCCCTCTCATCCTCCAAGGGTCCAACATTCACTCCAGACAGAGTCATGGCTAGAAGAGTGATATAGTGACTGAGGGAATTGTGATGGAGTGACTGAGGGGAGTGGGATAAAGTGACTGAGGGGAGTGGGAGGTGTGACTGAGGGGAGTGGGATGGAGTGACTGAGGGGAGTGGGATGGAGTGACTGAGGGGATTGGGACGGAGTGACTGAGGGGAAATCAGATGTAATGAATTTACGTAACCAGCAGATTACCAACTGGGATGAATTCTCCTTTGTGATCTCCCATTTCTCCTCTTTGGTCACAGATCCCAGCACAGCACCAGGACAGGAATCCAAAGTGACATCACTCCCAACCTCCACTGACTCCAGTTCCCAAATCCCAACAGAATCCCTAACTCCAGGTATCAATCCGCTGATGTTTTTTTTTACAGATTTGAACATACACAGAATATAATGCTGTAATTCTCCACTGAGCTGAGTGGGATTGTGGGCACAGTGAGTGGTGTCCTACTGTCATCAGTTAACACATCACTCTGCACTCACTCACAGGATAAAGAATGGGAGACTGAGATCCGAACCCTGATAGCACACACTACTGAGGAAAGTCGGAAAGCCTGTGAGAATTTTGAATTGGGATGTAGTGACTGAGGGGAGTGGGATGGAGTGACTGAGGGGAGTGGGATAGAGTGACTGAGGGGAGTGACTGTAGTGATTGAGGACAGTGGGATGGAGTGACTGAGGGGAGTGGGATAGAGTGACTGAGGGGAGTGACTGTAGTGATTGAGGGGAGTGGGATGGAGTGACTGAGGGAATTGCTGAGATGATTGTGTGGGGGTAGGAGGTGAAACGGTTGGATTGTCAGCAGGTATAACACTGTACTTGTGGGCGTGGCCTCTGGGCTCAGCTCGATATCGTTCTCGGTGTTGGGGGTTAGGCCTGTGTCCTGTGCTGCCTTGTGGTTCCCTGCGTCGGTGATCAGCAGGTTTGTATGGGTGTACAGGCTTTACTCATTCCCTGAAACTTTGTGACCGACAATGTCAGGCAAAATGAATGGGTTGTCCACAGTTATAACACTGTACTTGTGGGGTTCTATCTTGTTCCCAGTACCTGAATTCTGCACAGGCCTGCGGTCTTCTGTACCGATGATTCTGGGGGTATATGAGGATGGGTGTCATGAGTTTCCCTGTCCCCTGTTTCCATCTCACCCTTCATTACGCCAAACAGCTCGTTCCCCGCTACCATCAGACATTTGAATGGTCCCACCTTATATTAAGTTAATCTCTCTCTACACCCTAACTATCTGTAACAGAACATTCTGCATTATGACGTCCCCTTCTTTTCTATTTACACTATGAACAGTGTGCTTTATCAGCACAGTGTATAAGAAACAATACTGCTCATTGTATCCTAATATACACATATATACATCATTAATGAAACAAATTAAATCAAATATGTAGTAATTTATTTATTATCATTGCCATCATAACCAAGGAAGATGATTGGCCTTTGCTTTAATCTGGGGAATGGACGTCAGGCTGTAGATTCTGGCTGAGGTTATTCCCGCTTGACCAGGTACAGGCCACACTTTGGAAGTGTGATTGTCCATCACAATGACACTAACCTTGAACTCTGTTTGTTTCTCAGGCCCCTTATTCTCACCCTCCGACCCCTGTGGGAACCACACGGTGCTGGAGAATTCATGGAGAAGCACGAACTGCCGCGACACAGATTGTACAGGCCAGTGGATGTGTGATAAACAACTTGCTGAAGGGTGGTACAGATTCAAAAGGTAAAACAGACTGGACCCATCTTGGAGAGTGGTGGGTGAGGTAGAGACATCTGTTCACGGGAAACTTAGGGAGACGCAAACAATGGACAGGATGAGCCCATTCGCCCTCACCAAGACTGCTCTACCATTCAATAACAGCATTCCCAATGTGATGGTAATCTCACACCTGAACCTCACGTGTTCCTGATAACAAAATAATGGAGATGTTCCACAAATGAGGGCCATAGATAGGGTGAATAGGAAGACCTTTACCCGTTCAAAGACAGGTCCTTACTGAGTGTGGGAGGGAGTGACTGGGGGGGGGGGGGGGGGGGGGGCAAAGAGTTCAAAGGTAAAGAGGGGCTGGAGATTATCATTTGGGGATGGAAGGTGAAATCACTTTCATTCACAAGTGGCATGAATCTGGAATTTTTTGTTTTCTGAAAGTAGAGGTGCAAAACTCTCAAATAGACCCCACAATAAGTAAAGAAGGAATTTTTTAGGATGA
>JAGIQG010000018.1:41937-102966 GCA_024679065.1 Sphyrna mokarran | reverse complement strand
TTGGACTAGGGAACTACAGGGACTGGGAACATCTGGAATGTGGTGCTTATTCAAGGAGCAGCTGCTGCGAGTCCTTGATAAGTATGTCCCTGTCAGGTAGGGAGGAAATGGACGAGTAAGAGAGCCTTGGTGTACGAAAAAAGTTGATTTGCTGGTTAAGAAGAAAAAGGAGGCTTATGTCAGGATGAGGCTTGAAGGCTCAGTTAGTGCAATGGATAGCTATAGATTAGCCAGGAAGGAGGTAAAAAGTGAATTGAGGAGAGCTAAGAGGGGACACGAGAAGATGTTGGCTGATAGGATTAAGGAGAATCCTAAAGCTTTCTTTCGATATGTTAAGAATAGAAGATTGGTTAGGGCAAGATTAGGGCCAGTCATAGACAGCAGTGGGAAGTTGTGCGTGGAGCCTGAAGAGATTGGTGAGGCACTGAATAAATATTTCTCTTCGGTATTCACGCAGAGTGCTGGAAATGTAGCTATGGAGAGCACTGAGGTACAGGGTTGCAAATTGGGAAGTATTGTAGTAGATAGGGAGGATGTGTTAGAAATTCTCGAGGGTTTGAAGTTGGATAAGTCCCCTGGGCCGGACGGGATTTACCCTAGGATTCTCTGGGAGGCAAGAGAGGAGATTGCAGAGCCTCTGGCTCTGATCTTCAGGTCCTCGTTGGTTACGGGTGTGGTTCCAGAGGACTGGAGGATAGCGAATGTGGTCCCATTGTTTAAGAAGGGGAAGAGAGACCTTCCAGGGAATTATAGGCCAGTGAGTCTTACTTCTGTTGTGGGCAAGGTATTGGAGAGAATTATTAGGGATAGGATTTATAGTTATTTAGAGAGAAATGAATTGATTGGGGATAGTCAGCATGGTTTCGTGAAGGGTAGGTCATGCCTTACTAACCTCATTGAGTTTTTTGAGAAAGTGACCAGAGAGGTGGATGGGGGTAAGGCGGTTGATGTAGTATATATGGACTTTAGTAAGGCGTTTGATAAGGTGGCCCATGGAAGACTTCTACAGAAAATGCAGATGTGTGGAATAGAGGGTGATTTAGCTAATTGGATTAGGAATTGGCTGGCAGATAGAAGACAGAGGGTGGTGGTTGATGGGAGATATTCATCGTGGAGTTCGGTGACGAGTGGTGTGCCTCAGGGGTCTGTTTTGGGGCCCCTGCTGTTTGTAATTTTTATAAATGATCTGGATGAGGGTATTGAGGGATGGATCAGTAAATTTGCAGATGATACTAAAGTTGGTGGTGTGGTAGATAGTGAAGAGGGGTGTTTTAGTTTACAGAGTGACTTGGACAAGTTGCAGGTGGGCGAGAGGTGGCAAATGGAGTTTAATGTGGAAAAGTGTGAGGTAATGCACTTTGGCAGGAACAATAAATGTGTAGAGTATAGGGCTAATGGTAGGGCTCTTAATAGTGTTGAGGAACAGAAGGATCTTGGTGTATGTGTCAATAGATCCCTGAAAGTAGGCAGTCAAGTGGATAAAGTTGTTAAGAAGGCTTATGGAGTCTTGCTTTTATTGGTAGGGGGATTGAATTTAGGAGCCGCAGCATCATGTTGCAGCTGTACAAACTCTAGTGCGGCCGCACTTGGAGTATTGTGTGCAGTTCTGGTCGCCACATTATAAGAAAGATGTGGAGGCATTGGAGGGGGTACAGAGGAGGTTTACTAGGATGTTGGCTGGTATGGAGGGCAGGTCCTATGAAGAGAGGTTGAAGGATTTGAGGTTGTTTTCGTTAGAAAGGAGGCGGCTAAGAGGGGATCTTATTGAGCATATAAGATGATTAGAGGTTTAGATAGGGTGGACAGTGATAGCCTTTTTCCTGGGATGGAGAAAGCTAGCACGAGGGGACACAGCTTTAAATTAAGGGGTATGAGTTATAGGACGGATATCAGAGGTAGGTTCTTTACTCAAAGAGTGATTAGGGAGTGGAATGCCCTGCGTGCAGCTGTTGTAGATGCGCCAAGTTTGGTGGCGTTTAAGAGGTTAATTGATAAGTATATGGAAGAGAAGGAAATGGTTTAGTTTTGGAGGGGCATTGCTTTTTATTTTGGTCGGCACAACATCGAAGGCCGAAGGGCCTGTTCTGTGCTGTAATGTTCTATGTTCTATGTTCTATGTGACTAGTGCAGCAGACAGTGCAGAACCAGCAGATGTGGTTGTATTTAGATTTCCAAAAAGGCGTTTGATAAGGTGCCTGAAAAAGGTTGCTGCTGAAGGTTAGGGTGCACAGAGTTGGGGGTAAGGTGTTAGCGTGGATAGAGGATTGGTTACGTAACAGGAAGCAGAGAGTTGGAATTAATGGGTGCTTTTCTGGTTGGCAGTTGGTGACTAGTGGAGTGCCCCAGGGATCGGTGCTGAGGCCTCAACTGTTTACCATTTACATAGACGATCTGGAGGAGGGGGCTGAGTACAGGATAACAAAATTTGCTGATGACACGAAGATGAGTGGAAAAGCAAATTGCGTGGAGGATGCAGAAAGTCTGCAGAGAGATCTGGATAGGCTGAATGAGTGGGCAGATGGAGTATTGCATTGGCAAATATGAGGTTATCCACTTTGGCAGAAATAATAGTAGGAGGGATAATTATTTAAAATGTGAACAGTTACAACATGATACAGTGCAGAGGGACCTGGGTGTCCTTGTGCACAAATCGCAAAATCCCCGTCTGCAGGTGCAGCAGGTGATCAAGAAGGCGAATGGAATGTTGGCCTTTATAGCGAGGGGGATAAAATATAAAAGCAGGGAGGTCTTGCTGCAACTGTACAGGGCACTGGAGAGATGAGATTGCAGAATTTTACCTTTGATTTTTGGGTCCTTACTGTCCACGGGGATTGTACTAGATCTTGGCCGAAAAATGGCAGATGGAGTTTAACCCTGTTAACTATGAGGTGATTCATTTTGATACGACAAGGGTAGGGTCAAAGATAGGGTTCTGAGGAATATGGAGGAATAGAGATTTCAGGGTTCATACCTACAGATCTCTAAAGGTTGCCACTCAAGTGGATAGAATCTGAAGGAGGCTTATAGTGTGTTAGCGTTTAGTGACGGGGGTTTGATTTTAAGAATGTTGTTCCTCTGTTCAAGAAAGGAAATAGGAATGACGGTGGGAATTATAGGCTGGTTAGTCTTACTTCAGATGTCAGTAAGTTAATGGAAAATGTCCTGAGGGATAAGATTTATGACCATTTAGAAAAATGCAGCTTAATCTGGGGTAATCAACACGGTTTCGTGAGGGCTAAGTCTTGCCTCGCAAATTTGATTGAATTCTTAGAGAAGGAAACTAAGCATGTTGATGAAGGTAGAGCAGTTGATGTCGTATACAGGATTTTAGTAAGGCATTTGATAAGATTCCTTATGATAGATTCATGAAGAAAGTAATGAGGTGTAGGACAGAGGGAAATTTGGCTGATTGGATAGATAACTGACTGTATCATGGAGGTAGAGATGCCGGTGTTGGACTGGGGTAAACACAGTAAGGAGTCTCACAACACCAGGTCAGAATCCAACAGGTTTATTTGATTCCACACACCCAACGAAGGAAAACCGTTCCAAAAGTTGTAAGATTATTATCAAATAAACTGGTTGTTGTGAGACTTCTTACTGTATCATAGAAGACAGAACATTTTGGTGAAAGGAAAATTTTCAGACTGGAGGCGAATTACCCGCAGTGTACCGCAGGGGTCAGTGCTGGGTCCACTGCTTTTTTGTGACATTTATCAACGACTTGGAAGAGGGGGCTGAAGAGTGGGTTAGTAAATTTACTGATAACACCACGATTGGTGGAGTAGTGGATCAGTGGAGGGATGCTGTAGGCTGCAAAGAGAGATTGATAGGATGCAGAGCTGGGCAAAGAAGGAACATATGGAGTTTAACACTGATAAGCACGGGGTGATTAATTTTTGTAGGACAAATTGGAATGTGGATTAAAGGATCAATAAGAACGTGGAGGAATGGAGAGATCCACAGATCTCTGAAGGTTGCCACTCAAGTGGATAGAGCTGTGAAGAAGATCTACAGTATGTTAGTGTTTATTAACAGGGGGTTTGAGTTTAAGAATCGTGGGTTAGTAAATTTACTGATAACACCAAGATTGGTGGAGTAGTGCGACTATACAGAACCTTCGTGAGACCTCATTTGGAATATTATGAAGAGTTCTGATCACCTCACCATGAAATCACTGACAAAAAAATGCAAAGGAAATTTGCCAGGATGCTGCCCGGTTTAGAGGGTAGGTCCTATGAGGAAAGGTTGAGGGGGCTGGGTTTTTCTCTTAAGAGCAGAGGAGGATGAGAGGCAATTTAATAGAGGTTTATAAGGTGATGAGGTGGATAGTGTGGATCTGCAGAGACTGTTTCTCACTCTCCCTTCCCAATTCCCATCTAGATACTTGGGTGGATGTAGCTGCTACTAGAGGACATAACTATAATGTTCATGGTGGGAGATATAGGAGGGATGTCCGAGATAGGTCCTTCACTCAGTGAGTGTTTGGAGTGAGGGATGCACTGCCTGCTGTGATAATGGAGTTGGACACTTTAGGAACTTTCAAGTGATTATTTGGTGGGCACATGGAGCACACCAGAATGACAGGGAGTGGGATAGCTTGATCTTGGATTTGGATAAAGCTTGGTACAACATCGAGGGCTGACAGGTCTGTACTGGGATGTACTGTTTTTTCCTTCATGTTCTATGTACAATCCACTAATCTCTGTCACCTCAGCCCAAACATCTCAATCTCTACAACCCCCTTTCCTCAGTCACTCTATCACATTCCCTTCAGTCCCCTTGTCTTAATCACCTCAGCCACTACATCATTCTCCACTCATCACAACATCGAACTACTCTGTCTCCATCCACCAATCCATCCATCCATCCGCCTGTCTGTCTGTCCGTCTGTCCCTCTGTCTAACTGTCCATCTGTTCTTTCATTAATTAATCCATCCATATTCCCACAACCTCATAACTCATCCATCAGTCTTCCATCCATCCGTCCATCTGACTGTAAGTACGTCCATCCATCCACCCATCCTGTTATTACTGAGTTCACAGAGTCACATTGCTTTATGATATTCTAATCATTGCCTACCTGTACAATAAGCAGCGTAACAATGAGGTGGTGGTTTCAGCTCGTAAACAAAGTAATCACTGCAGTTTTTAATCTTAATGTCCAATGTGTAGCTACAGAAGTCCCCCTTCGTGAAGCAGACTGCCCTGGTTGCCTCCCCTTGTCCCACAGTGGGATGTAAACCTGCCATGGGGTTAATTAAACATTGAGAACTGTCACAGCGTGAAGCACCGGCTGGTTAAGGAATGGTCATTACAGAATCTGATAGTACCGTTTAACCAGATTGGGATATCAGTGGAGCAGTGACGTCCCGAGACAGCCTGTTCCGGAATCTTCCATCCAGCAGAACTGAAAAAGCAATCACAGAGTCAGCTCCTGAACTGATGACACTCATTCATCTGTGTCCAGACTTGTACCAGCAGAGGGTGTGGGTCCCATCACTGACTAAAACACAACTGCTTACTGATGTCGTTTCAGTGATCTGGTCTGATCTACATGTGGTTCCTGATCAACATCAATGTGAATGATTCTTTAATTTCTTCCCGGTTGGCCAATAACTATTGGTTCAGCCAACGGTTCCCACATCCACGGAATGCCAAAAAAAATAAAAACTGCCACTTGTTCTTCCCTCCCCTCTATTCTTGCAAATTGGCGTTTATTTTCTGCCCCAGTTTGATATCTGTTCCATCACGTGTATCTCCCTTTCTCTCCGTCCTTTCCTCTGCTTTGTCCAATTCTATTCCCTTTCTTTGTACCTGCTTCCTGCTCATTCACCTATCCGAAAGCTCCCTTCTTACTCCTGTCCCTCTGCGTAATGTACCACATTCCTCTTCATGCCACACGTCTAAGATCCTGTATGGATAGATATGTGGAAAGAGTGTTTCTTTTTGTGGGAATACCTTGAGCTGTGGATGAGGTGCTGTTTAACATCAGAAGTCACTCCTTATAGACAAATATCCATCAGGGACCTGTGAGGCTTTAGTGTCGGATGCAAACAATTTGAATATTTTAAGACAGATGTTCTTGTTAAGTAGCTGGATAATGGATAGAGAATCTCAGACATTTTCAACATTAAAAAGAGGCCCCTTGAACCATTGGGTGTGTGTCAACCACCAAATTCCTATTATCCCTTATCCAGCTTTCCAGCTCCTCCTACTCACTTCCTTGTGTCACAATTCCAAGAGCTCATCTAAATCCTTCTTAATTATTGTGGGAGTTTGCACCTCTACCTTTCAGAAACAAAACTCCAGATTCCCTGCCACCCTGTGAATGAAAGGATTTCACCCCATCCCCGAATAAATCTCCAGCCCCTCTTTACCTTTGAACTTTGCAGTCACTCCCTCCCACACTCAGTAATTGACCTGTCTTTGAACGGGTAAAGGTCTTCCTATTCACCCTATCTATGGCCCTCATTTGTGGAACATCTCCATTATTTTGTTATCAGGAACACGTGAGGTTCAGGTGTGAGATTACCATCACATTGGGAATGCTGTTATTGAATGGTAGAGCAGTCTTGGTGAGGGCGAATGGGCTCATCCTGTCCATTGTTTGCGTCTCCCTAAGTTTCCCGTGAACAGATGTCTCTACCTCACCCACCACTCTCCCCGATGGGTCCAGTCTGTTTTACCTTTTGAATCTGTACCACCCTTCAGCAAGTTGTTTATCACACATCCACTGGCCTGTACAATCTGTGTCGCGGCAGTTCGTGCTTCTCCATGAATTCTCCAGCACCGTGTGGTTCCCACAGGGGTCGGAGGGTGAGAATAAGGGGCCTGAGAAACAAACAGAGTTCAAGGTTAGTGTCATTGTGATGGACAATCACACTTCCAAAGTGTGGCCTGTACCTGGTTAATCTACAGCCTGACGTCCATTCCCCAGATTAAAGCAAAGGCCAATCATCTTCCTTGGTTATGATGGCAATGATAATAAATAAATTACTACATATTTGATTTAATTTGTTTCATTAATGATGTATATATGTGTATATTAGGATACAATGAGCAGTATTGTTTCTTATACACTGTGCAGATAAAGCACACTGTTCATAGTGTAAATAGAAAAGAAGGGGACGTCATAATGCAGAATGTTCTGTTACAGATAGTTAGGGTGTAGAGAGAGATTAACTTAATATAAGGTGGGACCATTCAAATGTCTGATGGTAGCGGGGAGCAAGTTGCTTTTGAGACAATTAGTATATGATCTCAAATATTTGTATATTTTCCCTGATGGAAGTATTTGGAAGAGAGGATTTCCAGGATGTGTGGAGTCTCCCCTGCAATCCTGTCCATTGGCTGTGACTGATCAAATTAACGTACACATCTTTGGACACTAAGGCAAATTCAACATGGTCAGTCAAGCTGATCAACACATCTTTGCACATTAAGGAGCAATTTAGCATGGCAAATCCGCATAATCAACAAACCTTTGGACACCAAGGGGCAATATTAACATGGCCAATCCATCTAATCTACACATCTTTAGATACAAAGGGACAATTTTGTTTGGTTAATGCACCTGATCTGCACAAATGTGAACACTATGGGGCAATTTAGCATGGCCAATGAAGAGAATCTACACATCTTTGAGGCAAAGGGAATATTTACCATTGTTCATCCACCTATGCTACACATTCCTGTGTATTCAGCGAAGCCAACTCATCGCATTTACATATCTTTGCAGTGTGGGCGGAAACCAGATCGTCCATTGCAGTTCCATCCAGCCACAGAAAGAAGATGCAAGCTCCATTGACAGTGTTCTATGGCCAGAATTGAACCTAGATCCCTGGAACTATGAAGCAACAGTGCTAGAAACTGGGCCACAATGCTGCCTATCTGTAGTTGTCAACTTGAGAAATATGTCAAGACAATGCTGCGCAAGACATTGGAAAGACCATTGTAACATAAACAGGGCCTAGCATTAAGGCTGATAAAATTGAAAATTCTAAATTAAAGAATTGGGCATATTAAAATCAAACACAGTCAAACCTCAGCAGGCCAATCATACAACAAACCCGTTGTATGATTAACTGATGACAGTATGACACCACTCACTGTGCCCACAATCCCACTCAGAGTGGAGAATTACAGCATTATATTCTGTGTATGTTCAAATCCGTAAAAACACCAGCAGCGGATTGATACCTGGGGTTAGAAATTCCTTTGTGATTTGGGAACTGGATTCAGTGGAGGTTGGGAGTGAGGTCACTTTGGATTCCTGTCCTGGTGCTGTGCTGGGATCTGTGACCAAAGAGGAAAAATGGGAGATCACAAAGGAGGATTCATCCCAATTGGTAATCTGCTGGTTACGTAACATCATTACATCTGATTTCCCCTCAGTCCCTCCATCCCACTCCCCTCAGTCACTCCACCCCATTCTCCTCGGTCACTACCTCTCACGCCCCTCAGTCATTCCACCCCACTCCCCTCTGTCACTACTTCCCACTCCCCTCAGTCACTCCATCCCACTCCCCTCATTCACTCCATCCCACTCCCCTCAGTCACTCCATCCAAACGTCAGAAGGGAAAGGGGGAGAGCAGCGGAGAGCAAGTTATTTGGGACCCGTTAGTTAGAGGGGTAGATCGGAGGTTGTGTGGCAGCAGAAGAGACTCACAGATTTTATATTGCCTCCTGGATGCCAAGACTGGGGATGTCTTGGAACTGTTTTTCAGGATTCTTAAGGGGGAGGGGGGACAATCACAAGTTGTGATGCACATCGGTACCAACGGCATCGGTAAGAGAAGGGATGGGATTTAAAACAGGAATTTAAGGAGTTAGGTTGGAAGCTGAGAACCAGGATAAAGCATGTTGTCATCTCTGGTTTGTTGCCGAAGACACGTGTTAGTGAGTTGAGGAACAGGGAGAGCGTGCAGATTAACATGTGGTTGCAGGAATGGTGTAGGAGAGTGAGTTTCAGCAACATGGATAATTGGAGCAGATTCTGGGGAATGTGGGATTTGTACAAACAGGACGGTTTGATCTGAACCCGAGGGGGAGTAATATCCTGGGAGGGAAATTTGCTTCATCTCTTCAGGAATGTTTAAATTAATTTGTCAGGGGGAGAGGAGTAGGAGGTGTGGTCCAGAAGTCAGTGTTGAGTGTATGGAGGTACTGAGGAAGGTATCAAGGTCGCAGGAATGTACAGGGAGACAGAATGGTGGGTGGAAGTGTATCTAATTCAATGCAACGAACATTCAGTATAAGGTAGGTGAACTTGGAGCGTGGATTGGTACTTGGGACTCTGATGTTGTGGCCATTACGGAGATATGGTTAAAACATTTAATTGTTTTTGGCTGTTCCAGTGTATAGATGTTTCAGTAAGAGTTAGAGAAGGTGGTAAAAGAGGAGGAGTAGCATTGTTAATCAAGGATAGTTTAACGGCTGCTGAAAGGCATTTTGAGGGGGATCTGCCTACTGAGGTAATATGGGCTGAAGTTAGAACATAGAACATAGAACATTACAGCGCAGTACAGGCCCTTCGGCCCTCGATGTTGTGCCGGCCAGTGGACCCTCTAACCTAAACTATTCCAATATCATCCATATGCCTATCCACTGAACATTTGAATGCCCCCAAAGTAGGCGAGTCCACAACTGCTGCAGGCAGGGCATTCCACGCCCTAACCACCCTCTGTGTAAAGAACCTGCCTCTGATATCCGTCCTATAACTACCACCTCTTAATTTAAAGTTATGTCCCCTCGTGTTGGTCATTACCATCCGAGGAAAAAGGCTCTCACTATCCACCCTATCCAATCCCTTGATCATCTTATACGCCTCAATTAGGTCACCGCGTAACCTTCTTCTCTCTAATGAAAATAACCTCAGGTCCCTCAGCCTTTCCTCATAAGGCCTTCCCACCATACCAGGCAACATCCTGGTAAACCTCCTCTGCACCCTTTCCAATGCTTCCACATCTTTCTTATAATGCGGCGACCAGAACTGTACGCAATACTCCAAGTGCGGCCGCACCAGAGTTTTGTACAGTTGTAACATAACCTCACGGCTCCTAAATTCAATCCCTCTACCAATAAAAGCTAACACACCGAACGCCTTCTTAACAACTTTATCAACCTGGGTGCCAACTTTCAAAGAGCTATGTACTTGTACCCCAAGATCCCTCTGCTCGACAACACTATTAAGGGTCCTTCCATTTGCCCTATATTTATAAAGTTAGAAATAGAAAGGATAGGTCACAGTGTTAGGAGTTTTCTGAAGGCCCCCAATAGTAATAAAGGAACCTTCATAGTTTGAATAGTTCGGATGGACACTTTTTGTACAGTGTGTGCAGCAGAGTTTCCTGACACAGTACATGATAAACCAGCAAGGCCACAGTGGACTTGGTCCTGGGTAATGAACTGGGCCAAGTGTTAGATTTGTTTGTGGGGGAGCACTTTGAAGATACCACAATTCAGTATCCTTCATTATTGCAATGGAGAGAGAAAGGGTCACATGACTGGACAAGGCTAATAATTAGGGCAGGGGTAATTATGATGTGATTCGGCAAGAATTAGGGAGCATAAGATGGGAGCAGAAAGTGTCAGGTATGGACACAAACGAAAAGTGGAGCTTGTTCAAGAACAAATATTGTAAGTAGATATGGCCCTGTCAGGTAGGGAGGAAATGGCCGAGTGACTCCATGGCTCACAAAGGAGATTGAATATCTTGTCAAGAGGGAAAAGGAAGTATCTCTTCGGTATTCACGCAGAGTGCTGGAAATGTAGCTGTGGAGAGCACTGAGGTACAGGGTTGCAAATTGGGGAGTATTGTAGTAGATAGGGAGGATGTGTTAGAAATTCTCGAGGGTTTGAAGTTGGATAAGTCCCCTGGGCCGGACGGGATTTACCCTAGGATTCTCTGGGAGGCAAGGGAGGAGATTGCAGAGCCTCTGGCTCTGATCTTCAGGTCGTCGTTGGTTACGGGTGTGGTTCCGGAGGACTGGAGGATAGCGAATGTGGTCCCATTGTTTAAGAAGGGGAAGAGAGACCTTCCTGGGAATTATAGGCCAGTGAGTCTTACTTCTGTTGTGGGCAAGGTATTGGAGAGAATTATTAGGGATAGGATTTATAGTTATTTAGAGAGAAATGAATTGATTGGGGATAGTCAGCATGGTTTCGTGAAGGGTAGGTCATGCCTTACTAACCTCATTGAGTTTTTTGAGAAAGTGACCAGAGAGGTGGATGGGGGTAAGGCGGTTGATGTAGTATATATGGACTTTAGTAAGGCGTTTGATAAGGTGGCCCATGGAAGACTTCTACAGAAAATGCAGATGTGTGGAATAGAGGGTGATTTAGCTAATTGGATTAGGAATTGGCTGGCAGATAGAAGACAGAGGGTGGTGGTTGATGGGAGATATTCATCGTGGAGTTCGGTGACAAGTGGTGTGCCTCAGGGGTCTGTTTTGGGGCCCCTGCTGTTGTAATTTTTATAAATGATCTGGATGAGGGTATTGAGGGATGGATCAGTAAATTTGCAGATGACACTAAAGTTGGTGGAGTGGTAGATAGTGAAGAGGGGTGTTTTAGTTTACAGAGTGACTTGGACAAGTTGCAGAGCTGGGCCGAGAGGTGGCAAATGGAGTTTAATGTGGAAAAGTGTGAGGTAATGCACTTTGGCAGGAACAATAAATGTGTAGAGTATAGGGCTAATGGTAGGGCTCTTAATAGTGTTGAGGAACAGAAGGATCTTGGTGTATGTGTCAATAGATCCCTGAAAGTAGGCAGTCAAGTGGATAAAGTTGTTAAGAAGGCTTATGGAGTCTTAGCTTTTATTGGTAGGGGGATTGAATTTAGGAGCCGCAGCATCATGTTGCAACTGTACAAAACTCTAGTGCGGCCGCACTTGGAGTATTGTGTGCAGTTCTGGTCCCCACATTATAAGAAAGATGTGGAGGCATTGGAGAGGGTACAGAGGAGGTTTACCAGGATGTTGCCTGGTATGGAGGGCAGGTCTTATGAAGAGAGGCTGAGGGATTTGAGGTTGTTTTCGTTAGAAAGGAGGCGGCTAAGAGGGGACCTAATCGAAACATATAAGATGATTAGAGGTTTAGATAGGGTGGACAGTGATAGCCTTTTTCCTAGGATGGAGAAAGCTAGCACGAGGGGACACAGCTTTAAATTAAGGGGTGATAGTTATAGGACGGATATCAGAGGTAGGTTCTTTACTCAAAGGAGTGATTAGGGAGTGGAATGCCCTGCCTGCAGCTGTTGTAGATGCGCCAAGTTTGGTGGCGTTTAAGAGGTTAGTTGATAAGTATATGGAAGAGAAGGGAATGGTTTAGTTTGGAGGGGCATTGCTTTTTATTTTGGTCGGCACAACATCGAAGGCCGAAGGGCCTGTTCTGTGCTGTATTGTTCTATGTTCTATGTGTGTAAGGATGAGAAATCAAGGTTCAGTTGGAACGCTTGAGGGTTACAAGGTAGCTTGGAATGAGTTAAAGAAAGGAGTTAGGAGAGCAAGGAGGGGGCGTGAGAAGTTCTTGGTGAATCGGATCAAGGAAAACCCCAAGGATTTTTACTCTTATGTGAGGAATAAAAGAATGACCAGGGTGAGATTAGGCCGGTCAAGGATCGTTGTGGGAAGTTGTGCATGAAGTCAGAAGAGATAGACGAGGTGATGAATGAATACTTTTCTTCAGTTTTCACCAAGGAGAGGGGCCATGTTTTTGAGGATGACACTGTGATACAGGCTGTTGTTCGTCCATCATCGTCGATGAGGATCTTGACACAATCAGTTATTTTGAGGCTGGTTGCGGTGTGTCCGAAGATGACCGATCAGGCCAATTCAGACAGGGAATGTCCTGGCACATATTGGACAGACTTGTGTAGACGCTCCGGACTTGTGCAGCTCACGCTTTAGTTGTGCTTCAGCAAATGCACCTTGCTTCGTGAGCTTGACAGCCTTTGTGGATGAGGCAGCACCAGGTAGGGCGGTTTTGTGGCAGCGTTTCCCAAGTGGTCCTGTCAATGTCAAGGTCTTGAGTGTGTCTTTGAAACATTTCTTCTACTCCCCATGTGAGCGTCTTCTCGCAGAGAGTTCCCCAAAAAAAGAGCTGCTTGGGTATTCGCTCATCTGGCATACGGATGACATGACCTGCCCACCGGGTCTGCGCTCTCATCCGCAGTGTGTGGACTGATGGTAGACTTGCTCTCGAGACAACTTCAGTGTCTGGTACTTTGTCTTGCCATCTGATGCGTAATATTCTGTGAAGACGAGTCATGTGGAAATGCTTGAGCTGTCTTGTATGCCTTCGATACACAGTCCATGTTTCAGAGGCATACAGGAGGATAGTGAGTACCACAGCGCTGTAGACCTTCCGTTTTGTTGCTGGACTGAGTCCTCAACGTTCCCATATAGTGGAGCGCAGTCTCCCGAAAGCAGAACTTGCCTTTGCTATTCCACAGTTAACTTCTGTATCAATAGTCACTGTTTGGGAGAGGGTGCTGCCAAGATAAGTGAACTGGCCCACTGCCTGTAGTTTCTGCCCTTAGATTGTGATTGTCGTTCTGTGTACGGTGCATGGGGAGCAGGCCGGTGCATAACTTCAGTCTTTTTAATGTTGATGGTGAGTCCATAGTTGTCACAAGCCGTGGAAATGTATCCATACTGACTTGCATCTCTGGCTCAGAGCCGGCATACAGGGCGCAGTGATCAGCAAAGAGGAAATCTCTTAGAGCACTCTCTTTCACTTTGGTAAGAGCTTGAAGTCTCCTCAGGTTGACGAGCTCCCCATTCACTTTGTACTTGAGGCAGATTCCAGAAACACTGCCCTGGAAGGCATCATTCAGCATGGCAGCAAACATCACGCTGAACAGTGTGGGTGTGAGCACACAGCCTTGTTTAATGCCATTGGTGACTGGGAATGCCTGAGAGGATTCTCCGCCATCCAGTACTATGGCCATGAAACTAGCGTACCATCTGAACGAATTTGGGGGGAGCAGCCAAACTTTAACATGATCCTCCACAGGCCTTGTTGGCTGACAATATCGACGGCTTTCGCGAGGTCAACAAAGGTTGTGTAGATCTCACGGTTCTGCTCCTGATATTTCTCCTTGAGTTGGTGCGCAGCAAAAATCATGTCAGCAGTCCTACGACCTTTGCGGAAGCCACACTGTGACTCTGGAAACAGGCCCAGTTCCAGATGAGTGAGCAGACCATTTAGCAAGACTCTTGCGAGGGTTTTTCCTGTGATGGAGAGCAGCGAGATTCCTCGATGGTTATCGCATACTTGCCGGTTGCCCTTCCTTTTGTAGAGGTGTACGATGGAAGCATCTTTAAGATCCTGAGGAAAGGATCCTTGATTCCAAAAGGACTGGAACAAGTCGGTGAGCTTCTCGATACGTACAGGACCGGAGGTTTTATAGATCTCTGTGCGTATGGCATCTGCCCCTGGGGCTTTACCATTGGGTAACTGGCTGACAGCTTTCGTGACTTCACCTACTACCCGTGGGTCATCCATGGCGCTGTTGATATCAATCTGGGGAATCCTGTCCATCGCCTCATCGTTAATAGATGAGGACGGCTTCAAAGTGTTCAGCCCATCTCTGCAGGGTCTCAGCCTTCTCGGTAATAAGAGTTACATAAAAACATAGAAATATAGAACATTACAGCAGGGTACAGGACCTTCGACCCTCAATATTGTGCCAAGCTATGTCCAATCCCAAGATCAAGCCATCCCACTCCCTTTCATTCTGGTGTGCTCCATATGCCTATCCAATAATGGCATGAAAGTTCCTCATGTATCCGACTCCAGTTGCACCATCTGAACTCAGGAGAGGGGAGCTCCCGAGAGATTGAGGTCCATCGAGAATGTTGAGGGATTCGTACAATGCTTCAAGTCATTCCTGTCAGTGTATCCCTGTATTTCATCTGCCTTGTTGCTCAGCCAGGCATCCTGCATTTTACACAGTTTATCCTGGACTGTCCTGCGAGCACTGGGAAAAGCATTTTTCTTGGCAGTTGAAGATGGGTCATTCTAACAGGCCCGATGAAGACGGTGCTTTTCAACAGGTAGAGTCTGTATCTCCTCATCATTCTCATCGAACCAATCATACTGCCTGTGGGTGGAGGGCCCGAGCATCTTCAGCGCAGATGTATGGAAAGCATCTCTGAAGCATTCCCAGTCATCCTCAGCACTGCCTGTGAGGTGTAGGTCAGCAAGCTTGATTTCTAAATCTTCACCCAGTGCTGAAGCTATGCTGGGGTTCTTTAGCTTAACCGCATTAATTCTTTTCATAAACTTGCTTCCTTGAGGTCTCCTCTTGGGTCTGATGCGGAGCCTCATTTTGGAGACAAGGAGCCTGTGATCTGTCCAGCAGTCAGTACCACACACGGCCTTGGTCACTCTGACATCCTGCCTGTCTTTTCTCCTGACAATGAATACTTGATAAGTGGCCAATGCTTAGTGCGGGGGTACATCCAGAAGGGCTTGTTACGGGTAGGCAGACGGAAGGTTGTGTTGGTGATGAGGAGGTCGTGTGTTGCACAGGTCTTCATTAAGAGTAGGCCGTTACTGTTCCACTTGCCCACTCCATGCCCCCCAATGACTCCCTGCCAGATTGCAGAGTCACACCTACTCTTGCATTGAAATCACCAAGATCAGTTTGTTGGTGCTGCTCACTGCTGATAGTAGGGCATCTAGTTCTTCGTAGAACTTGTTCTTCTAAAACTTGTCTTTCATCTCGTCCGGGTTGTTCATTGTTGTTCGCTGATCAGGGTGGCTTGACTTCTGTTCTGTAGTGGAAGCTGTAATGTCATAAACTGGTCATTCACACGTTTGGGTAGACTATCAAATTTCCGAACAGCGTGACTCCTGATGGCGAATCCAACTCCAGCATCACAACACTCATCGCTGCCGTTACCGCTCCAGAAAAAAGTGTATCCACCTCCACATTCAGTCAAGTGACCTACGTTGGCAAGACAAGTTTCCCTCAGGACTGCAATGTCAATGTTACGCCTTGTAAATTCTCTGTCAACTAAGGCTGTTCTTCTCTTTAGTCTGTCTGCTTTAGGGTTGTCCAAAAGCGTGCGCATGTTCAAAGTGCCAATTTTGTATGTTTGACCACAAGATGGGATCCCCGCCAGCTGCAATAAACTGGCCAGGCTTCAATCAGAGGAAATGGAAGCTCTCAGCCGAGGGCTCAATTTCTGTCCCACCACCAAAATGGACCCCATCAGTTTTGCAGCGGACACAGAGGAATTCATCAGGCGAATGAGGCTGCGTGAGTTCTTCCACAAACCCCAAGAGGCCAATAGCGAACTCAATGAGACAGCTAATGAACCAGAACAGCCGACAGAGGGATCCGCAGTGCAGCAACCGAAGAGGAAGGAATCCAATTGGACTCCTCCGGAAGGCCGCTGCCCCCAACTGGACATGTATGCCCAAGCCATCAGGAGGTGCGTGAACACCAGATTTATCAACCGCACTTACAAGACAGTCCCGAACATCACCCAAGCACAACGCAAGGCCATCCGTGCTCTCAAGACCAACCGCAACATTGTCATCAAACCAGCAGACAAAGGAGGCGCCACCGTCATACTGAACAGAACGGACTACTGTGAAGAAGTGTACCGACAACTAAACAATGAGAAACACTACAGACAGTTACCAGCAGATCCGACCAAAGAACACACTCGTCAACTCAACACTCTGATCAAAACCTTTGATCCGGACCTTCAGAACACCCTCCGGACTCTCATTCCACGTACTCCCCGCATTGGAGATCTCTACTGCCTCCCAAAGATACACAAGGCAAACATACCCGGCCTTCCCATCGTATCGGGCAATGGGACCCTGTGTGAGAACCTCTCCGGCTATATCGAGGGCATCCTGAAACCCATTGTACAAAGAAACCCCAGCTTTTGTCTTGACACTACGGACTTCCTACAGAAACTCAGCACACATGGAGCAGTTGAACCAGGGACACTCCTTGTCACAATGGATGTCTCGGCGCTCTACACCAACATCCCCCACGACGATGGTATTGCTGCAACTGCCTCAGTACTCAATGCCAACAACTGCCAGTTTCTGGATGCAATTTTACAACTCATCCGCTTCATCTTGGACCACAATGTCTTAACCTTCAACAATCAGCTTTTCATCCAGACACACAGAACAGCCATGGGGACCAAATTCGCACCTCAGTATGTCAACATCTTCATGCACAGGTTCGAACAAGACTTCTTCACCACACGGGATCTTCAACCAAGGTTATATACTAGATACATTGATGGCATTTTTTTCCTTTGGACTTATGGTGAACAATCATTGAAACAACTGTATGATGATATCAACAAGTTCCATCCCACCATCAGACTCACCATGGACTATTCTCCAGAATCAGTTGCATTCTTGGACACACGCATCTCCATCAAGGACGGTCACCTGAGCACCTCACTGTACCACAAACCGACAGGCAACCTCACAATTCCCACTTCTCCAGCTTCCACCCTAGACACGTTAAAGAAGCCATTCCTTATGGAAAAGCCCTCCACATACACAGAATTTGCTCAGATGAGGAGGATCGTGACAGACACCTCCAGAAGCTGAAGGATGCCCTCGTCAGAACAGGATATGGCGCTCGACTCATCGATCGACAGTTCCGACGTGCCACAGCGATAAACCGCATTGACCTCTTCAGAAGACGAACATGGGACACAGTGAACAGAGTACCCTTTGTTGTCCAGTAAACCCCCAGAGCGGAGAAGCTACGACATCTTCTCCAGAGTCTTCAACACATAGAACATAGAACATAGAACATAGAACATTACAGCACAGAACAGGCCCTTCAGCCTTCGATGTTGCGCTGACCAATATAAAAAGCAATGACTCTCCAAACTAAACCATTCCCTTCTCTTCCATATACTTATCAACTAACCTCTTAAACGCCACCAAACTTGGCGCATCTACAACTGCTGCAGGCAGGGCATTCCACTCCCTAATCACTCTTTGAGTAAAGAACCTCCCTCTGTCAGAGGTAAAGAACCTACCTCTGATATCCGTCCTATAACTCATACCCCTTAATTTAAAGCTGTGTCCCCTCGTGCTAGCTTTCTCCATCCTAGGAAAAAAGGCTATAAAAAAAAAGGCTATCACCGTCCAGATATATATCATTGATGACGATGAACACAACACCTCCCCCAACTTCTTGCTTTCAGACGACCACACAACCTCAAACAGATCATTGTTCGCTGCAAACTACCCAACCTTCAGGAGAACAGTGACCACAATACCACACAATCCTGCCACAGCAACCTCTGCAAGACATGCTGGATCATAGACATGGGCGACATCATCAAACGTGAGGATACCATTCACCAGGTACATGGTACATACTCTTGCAACTCGGCCAACGTTGTCGACCTAGTCAGAAGTCTGTGACTGTCTGTGCTGGTGTGTGTGCTATTGCAGACCGGAGCACTGCATTTGGCTGACAAAGATGAAAAGTCGAGTGCTCGCTGATTTACTGTCAAGTGAATTGGTTGGATTTGGAATTGGTGTTGTCAAACTTTACTGAGTTTACCCCAGTCCAACGCCAGCATCTCTACATCAGGCTGTAGTGAAGTAGGCAATATTTAGGGCACCTTTTCTAGCCCCTTCCTCATTCTATAGCGGTGAGCAGTGCGTTCCTGAAGAGGACTGATCAGTCACCCAGGTAGACGCCGAATTACACTGTTGCTTCGATCAGCAGAAAATGACCATTAGACCTGAGCCGTCTGCATGACTGCAGCCCCCAGTGTATCCACACCTGCTGCTTCACTGCTTGTCCATCGCCGCAGGACTTCTTCAAGGGTTGAACAGGACACTGGTGATGATGATGATGGTGTCGAGACTATCGCTTGATTTTGATTAAAGTGAGGGAGAGTTGCACAGTGTCAGCCTCACTCTCTCTTCCCAATTCCCATCTCGATCCAATGGCAAGACAAGAGTCAAGACGGTTGGAGATGGGACCAGGCACCGTGGATGATGAGGACATCTTCTGTGTCTTGTCCTGCTCTTCACATTCCACAGCACCCGCAGAGATCGCCTTCTTGACGGTTGGACCTTCCATTGGTCTCTTCCGCTGGACTCTGTCTTCACATGCTGGGATAGAGGTTTACAGAACAGAAACAAGCCCTTCAGCCCAACTTGTCCACGCTGCTCTTTTTTTAAAACACTTAAGCTAATCCCAGTTGCCCACATTTGGCCCATATCCCTCTGTACCCATTGTACCCATATAACTGACTAAATGCTTTTTAAAAGGTAAAATTGTACCTGCCTCTTCTGCTACCTCTGGGAATTTGTTCCAGACACTCACCACCCTCTGTATGAAAAAAATGCCCCTCTGGACACTTTTGTATCTCTCCACTCTCACCTTAAACCTATGCCCTCTAGTTTTAGAATCCCTGTCTATAGATATCTCCCTATCTCATCGAGGATACAAGCTAATAGGCTGGAAGAGGGAGATGTTTTGAGAGAAGATGTATTAGCAATTTTGAAAAAATTGACAAAGGGTGGATTAGCTAATTGGATTAGAAATTGGCTGGCAGATAGAAGACAGAGGGTGGTGGTTGATGGGAGATATTCATCGTGGAGTTCGGTGACGAGTGGTGTGCCTCAGTGGTCTGTTTTGGGGCCCCTGCTGTTTGTAATTTTTATAAATGATCTGGATGAGGGTATTGAGGGATGGATCAGTAAATTTGCAGATGATACTAAAGTTGGTGGTGTGGTAGATAGTGAAGAGGGGGGTTTTAGTTTACAGAGTGACTTGGACAAGTTGCAGAGCTGGGCCGAGAGGTGGCAAATGGAGTTTAATGTGGAAAAGTGTGAGGTAATGCACTTTGGCAGGAACAATAAATGTGTAGAGTATAGGGCTAATGGTAGGGCTCTTAATAGTGTGGAGGAACAGAAGGATCTTGGTGTATGTGTCAATAGATCCCTGAAAGTAGGCAGTCAAGTGGATAAAGTTGTTAAGAAGGCATATGGAGTCTTAGCTTTTATTGGTAGGGGGATTGAATTTAGGAGCCGCAGCATCATGTTGCAACTGTACAAAACTCTAGTGCGGCCGCACTTGGAGTATTGTGTGCAGTTCTGGTCGCCACATTATAAGAAAGATGTGGAGGCATTGGAGAGGGTACAGAGGAGGTTTACTAGGATGTTGCCTGGTATGGAGGGCAGGTCCTATGAAGAGAGTTGAAGGATTTGAGGTTGTTTTCGTTAGAAAGGAGGCGGCTAAGGGGGGATCTTATTGAAGCATATAAGATGATTAGAGGTTTGGATAGGGTGGACAGTGATAGCCTTTTTCCTAGGATGGAGAAAGCTAGCACGAGGGGACACAACTTTAAATTAAGGGGTATGAGTTATAGGACGGATATCAGAGGTAGGTTCTTTACTCAAAGAGTGATTAGGGAGTGGAATGCCCTGCCTGCAGCTGTTGTAGATGCGCCAAGTTTGGTGGCGTTTAAGAGGTTAGTTGATAAGTATATGGAAGAGAAGGGAATGGTTTAGTTTTGAGGGGCATTGCTTTTTATATTGGTCGGCACAACATCGAAGGCCGAAGGGCCTGTTCTGTGCTGTAATGTTCTATGTTCTATGTTCTATGTTCTAAGTCCCCTGGTCTAGATGGCATACATCCTAGGATACTTTGATGGAAAGTGATGAGATTGTAGAGTCTTTAGTTTTGATTTTTGGGTCCTTACTGTCCACAGGGATTGTACTAGATTTTGGCTGAAAAATGGCAGATGGAGTTTAACCCTGTTAACTATGAGGTGATTCATTTTGATACAACAAAGGTAGGGCCAAAGGTTGGGTTCTGAGGAATGTGGAGGAATAGAGATTTCAGGGTTCATTCCTACAGATCTCTAAAGGTTGCCACTCAAGTGGATAGAGCCTGAAGAAGGCTTATAGTGTGTTAGCGTTTAGTGACGGGGGTTTGATTTTAAGAATGTTGTTCCTCTGTTCAAGAAAGGAAATAGGAATGACGGTGGGAATTATAGGCTGGTTAGTCTTACTTCAGATGTCAGTAAGTTAATGGAAAATGTCCTGAGGGATAAGATTTACGACCATTTCGAAAAATGCAGCTTAATCTGGGATAATCAACACGGTTTCGTGAGGGATAAGACTTGCCTCACAAAATTGATTGAATTCTTAGAGAAGGAAACTAAGTGTGTTGATGAAGGTAGAGCAGTTGATGTCTTACACAGGATTTTATTAAGGCGTTTGATAAGATTCCTTATGATAGATTCATGAAGAAAGTAATGAGATGTGGGACAGAGGGAAATTTGGCTGATTCGATAAGTAACTGACTGTATCATGGAGGTAGAGATGCCGGTGTTGGACTGGGGTAAACACAGTAAGAAGTCTCAAAGCACCAGGTCAGAATCCAACAGGTTTATTTGATTCCACACACCTGATGAAGGAAAACCGCTTCCAAAACTTTGTAAGATTACTATCAAATAAACTGGTTGTTGTGAGACTTCTTACTGTATCATAGAAGACAGAACATGATGGTGAATGGAAAATTTTCAGACTGGAGGCGAATTACCCGCGGTGTACCGCAGGGGTCAGTGCTGGGTCCGCTGCTTTTTGCGAGTTTTATCAATGACTTGGAAGAGGAGACTGAAGAGTGGGTTAGTAAATTTACTGATAACACCAAGATTGGTGGAGTAGTGGATGAGGCGGAGGGATGTTGTAGGCTGCAAAGAGACATTGATAGGATGCAGAGCTGGGCAGAAAATTGACAGATGGAGTTTAACACTGCGTGAGGTGATTAATTTTTGTAGGATAAATTGGAATGTGGATTACAGGGTCAACAAGAAGGTTCTGAGGAATATGGAAGAACGGAGAGATCCGCAGATCTCTGAAGGTTGCCATTCAAGTGGATAGAGCAGTGAAGAAGATCTACACTGTGTTAGCATTTATTAGCAGGAAGGTTGAGATTAAGAATCGTGGGTTAGTAAATTTACTGATAACACCAAGATTGGTGGAGTAGTGCAAGTATACAGAAACATTGTGAGACCTCGTTTGGAATATTATGTGCAGTTCTGGTCACCCCACCATGGAAACACTGGAAAAAAGTGCAAAGGAAATTTGCCAGGATGCTGCCCGGTTTGGAAGGGAGGTCCTATGAGGAAAGGTTGAGGGAGATGGAGTTTTTTTCTTAAGAGCAGAGGATGAGAGTCAATTTAAAAGAGGTTTATAAGATGATGAGGGGGATAGAGTGGATCTGCAGAGCCTGCTTCACACTCTCTCTTCCCAATTCCCATCTAGATCCTTGGGTAGATGTAGCTGTTACTAGAAGCTATAACTACATGGTTCATGGTGGGAGATAGAGGAGGGATGTCCACAGTAGGTTCTTCACTCAGAAAGTGGTTGGAGAGTGGGATGCACTGCCTGCTGTGATAGTGAAGTCGAACACTTTAGAAACTTTCAAGCGATTGTTGGATAGGCACATGGAGCACTCCAAAATGATAGGGAGTGGGACAGCTTGATCTTGGATTTGGATAAAGCTTGGCACATCATCGAGGGCTGACGGGTCTGTACTGTACAGTTTTTTCTTTCATGTTCTATGTACATTCCACTATTCTCTGTCATCTCAGCCCAAACATCTCAATCTCTACATACTTCTTTCCTCAGTCACTCTATCTCATTACCTTCAGTCCCCTTGTCTTAATCACCTCAGCCATTACATCATTCTCCACTCATCACAACATTGAACTACCCTGTCTCCATCCACCAATCCATCCATCCGTCTGTCCGTCTGTCTATCTGTCTAACTGCCCATCCGTTCTTTCATTAATTAATCCATCCATATTCCCACAGCCTCATCACTCATATATCCATCTTCCATCAATCCGTCCATCTGACTGTAAGTACGTCCATCCATCCACCCATCCTGTTATTACTGAGTTCACAGAGTCACATTGCTTTATGATATTCTAATCATTGCCTACCTGTACAATAAGCAGCGTAACAATGAGGTGGTGGCTTCAGCTCGTAAACAAAGTAATCACTGCAGTTTTTAATCTTAATGTCCAGTGTGTAGCTACAGAAGTCTCTCTTCGTGAAGCAGACTGCCCTGGTTGCTTCCCCTTGTCCCACAGAGGGATGTAAACCTGCAATGGGGTTAATTAAACATTGAGAACTGTCACAGCGTGAAGCACCGGCTGGTTAAGGAATGGTTATTACAGAATCTGACAGTACCGTTTAACCAGATTGGGATATCAGTGGAGCAGTGACGTCCCGAGACAGCCTGTTCCGGAATCTTCCATCCAGCAGAACTGAAAAAGCAATCACAGAGTCAGCTCCTGAACTGATGACACTCATTCATCTGTGTCCAGACTTGTACCAGCAGAGGGTGTGGGTCCCATCACTGACTAAAACACAACTGCTTACTGATGTCCTTTCAGTGATCTGGTCTGATCTACATGTGGATCCTGATCAACATCAATGTGAATGATTCTTAAATTTCTTCAGGAATGGGCAATCATTATTGGTTAGAGTTAGAGAATCTCAAATATTTACAACATTAAAACGAGTCCCCTTGAACCATTGGGTGTGTGTCAACCACCAAACACCTATTATCCCTTATCCAGCTTTCCAGCTCCTACTCACTTTCTTGTGTCACAATTCCAAGAGCTCATCTAAATCCTTCTTAATTATTGTGGAAGTTTGCACTTCTACCTTTCAGAAACAAAACTCCAGATTCCCTGCCACCCCCTGAATGAAAGGATTTCACCTCCATCCCCGAATAAATCTCCAGTCCCTCTTTACCTTAGATTTTTCCATTCCCTCTGCCCCACACTCCGTAATTGACCTGTCTTTGAATAGGTAAAGGTCTTCCTATTCACCCTATCTATGGCCCTCATTTGTGGAACATCTCCATTATTTTCTTATCAGGAACATGTGAGGTTCAGGTGTGAGATTACCATCACATTGGGAATGCTGTTATTGAATGGTAGAGCAGTCTTGGTGAGGGCGAATGGGCTCATCCTGTCCATTGTTTGTGCCTCCCTAAGTTTCCCGTGGACAGATGTCTCTACCTCACCCACCACTCTCCCCGATGGGTCCAGTCTGTTTTACCTTTTGAATCTGTACCACCCTTCAGCAAGTTGTTTATCACACATCCACTGGCCTGTACAATCTGTGTCGCGGCAGTTCGTGCTTCTCCATGAATTCTCCAGCACCGTGTGGTTCCCACAGGGGTCGGAGGGCAAGGAGAAGGTGACTGAGAAACAAACAGAGTTTAAGGCTACTGTCATTGTGATGAACAATCATATTTCCAAAGTGTGGCCTGTAACTGGTCAAGCGGGAATAACCTCAGCCAGAATCTACAGCCTGACGTCCATTGTCAAGATTAAAGCACAGGCCAATCATCTTCCTTGGTTATGATGGCAATGATAATAAATAAATTACTACATATTTGATTTAATTTGTTTCATTAATGATGTATATATGTGTATATTAGGATACAATGAGCAGTATTGTTTCTTATACACTGTGCCGATAAAGCACACTGTTCATAGTGTAAATAGAAAAGAAGGGGACGTCATAATGCAGAATGTTCTGTTACAGATAGTTAGGGTGTAGAGAGAGATTAACTTAATATAAGGTGGGACCATTCAAATGTCTGATGGTAGCAGGGAATAAACTGATTTTGAGCAGGTTGGTATGTGATCTCAGATATTTGTACATTTTCCCTAATGGAAGAAGTTGGAAGAGAAGATTTCCGGGATGTGTGGAGTCTCCCCTGCAATCCTGTCCATTTGCTGTGACTGATCAAATTAACATACACATCTTTGGACACTAAGGCAAATACAAGATGGTCAATCAAGCTAATCAACACATTTTGTGCTTTAAGGAGCAATTTAGCATGGCGAATCCCCATATGCTACGCATTCCTGTCCTCAAAGCGGCTATTCAGCGAAGCTAATTCATCTCATTTAAACATCTTTGCAGTGTGGGCGGAAACCAGATCGCCCACCCAGCCGCAGGGAGAAGGTGCAAACTCCATTGGCAAGTGTTCTAAGGCCAGAATTGAACCCAGATCCCTGGTAGAACATAGAACATAGAACATTACAGAACAGAACAGGCCCTTCGGCCTTCGATGTTGCGGCGACCATTATAAAAAAGCAATGACCCTCCAAACTAAACCATTCCCTTCTCTTCCATAAACTTATCAACTAACTTCTTAAACGCCACCAAACTTGGCGCATCTACAACTGCCGCAGGCAGGGCATTCCACTCCCTAACCACCCTCTGCATAAAGAAGAATAGGGGGGTCATAGAGGAGAACTGCAAAACACAGCAGCGTACGGGTGAAGTAGGGCATGGTTTGAAATGCGTATACTTTAATACAAGAAGTATTGGCAATAAGGGGGAGGAACCTGCAGCTTGGACCAGTACCTGGAACTTCGATGTTGTGGCCATTTCAGAGACTTGGGTAGAGCAGGGACAGGAATGGATGTTGCAGGTTGCGGGGTTCAAATGCTTCAGTCGGAGTAGAGAAGGAGGTAGAAGGAGGGGAGGAGTGGCATTATTAGTCAAAGACTGTAACAGAGTGACAGAAAAGAAGTTTGATGAGGACTTGTCTGTTGAGGTAGTATGGGCTGAGATTAGAAACAGGAGAGGAGAGGTCACCATGTTGGGAGTCTTTTATAGACCTCCTAAAAGTTCTAGCGAGATAGAGGAAAGGATTGCAAAGTCGATCCTGGACAGGAGTGAAAGTAACAGGGTAATTGTTATGGGGGACTTTAACTTTACTAATATTGATTGGAATAGCTATAGCTCTAGCTCGTTAGAGGGGTCAGTTTTCGTACAAAGTGTGCAGGAAGGTTTTTTGACTCAGTATGTAGAGGTGAGGCTACATTGGATTTGGTGCTGGGCAATGAGCCAGACCAGGTGTTAGGCTTGGAAGTTAGTGAACATTTTGGTGATAGTGACCACAATTCGGTTACGTTCACCTTAGTGATGGATAGGGATAGGCATGAAGCTGGGGGCAGTAGTTATAGCTGGGGGAAGGGTAATTATGAGGCCATCAGGAGAGAATTAGGGTGCATAGATTGGACTAGGAAACTACAGGGACTGGGAACATCTGGAATGTGGAGCTTATTCAAGGAGCAGCTGCTGCGAGTCCTTGATAAGTATGTCCCTGTCAGGCAGGGAGGAAATGGTCAAGTAAGAGAGCCTTGGTGTACGAAAAAAGTTGATTTGCTGGTTAAAAGGAAAAAGGAGGCTAATGTCAGGATGAGGCTTGAAGGCTCAGTTAGTGCAATGGATAGCTATAGATTAGCCAGGAGGGAGCTAAAGAGTGAGTTGAGGAGAGCTAAGAAGGGACACGAGAAGACTTTACAACATAGAACATAGAACATAGAACATTACAGCACAGAACAGGCCCTTCGGCCTTCGATGTTGCGCCGACCAATATAAAAAGCAATGCCCCTCCAAACTAAACCATTCCCTTCTCTTCCATATACTTATCAACTAAACTCTTAAACGCCACCAAACTTGGCGCATCTACAACTGCTGCAGGCAGGGCATTCCACTCCCGAACCACCCTTTGGGAAAAGAACCTACCTCTGATATCCATCCTATAACTATCACCCCTTAATTTAAAGTTGTGTCCCCTCGTGCTAGCTTTCTCCATCCTAGGAAAAAGGCTATCACTGTCCACCCTATCTAAACCTTAATCATCTTATATGTTTCAATAAGGTCTCCTCTTAGCCGCCTTCTTTCTAACGAAAACAACCTCAAATCCCTCAGCCTCTCTTCATAAGACCTGCCCTCCATACCAGGCAACATCCTGGTAAACATCCTCTGTACCCTCTCCAATGCCTCCACATCTTTCTTATAATGTGGGGACAAGAACTGCACACAATACTCCAAGTGCGGCCGCACTAGAGTTTTGTACAGTTGCAACATGACGTTGCGGCTCCGAAAATCAATCCCTCTACCAATAAAAGCCAAGACTCCATATGCCTTCCTAACAACCTTCTCGACCTGACTGCCTACTTTCAGGGATCTATGCACATACACACCAAGATCCCTCTGTTCATCTAGACTACTAAGAATCCTACCATTTGCCCTATACTCTACACATTTATTATTTCTGCCATAGTGCATTACCTAACACTTTTCCACATTAAACTCCATTTGCCACCTCTCGGCCCAGCTCTGCAACTTGTCCAAGTCTCTCTTCAAACTATAACACCCCTCTTCACTATCTACCACTCCACCGACTTTAGTGTCATCTGCAAATTTACTAATCCATCTTTCAATACCCTCATCCAGATCATTTATAAAAATTACAAACAGCAGGGGCCCCAAACCAGACCCCTGAGGTACACCACTTGTCACCGAACTCCAAGATGAATATCTCCCATCAACCACCACCCTCTGTTTTCTATCTGCTAGCCAATTCCTAACCCAATTAGCTAAATCACCCTCTATCCCATATATCTGCATTTTCTGCAGAAGTCTTCCATGGGCCACCTTATCAAACGCCTTACTAAAGTCCATATATACCACATCA
The DNA here is from genome assembly GCA_024679065.1 of Sphyrna mokarran. NCBI lineage: Eukaryota > Metazoa > Chordata > Chondrichthyes > Carcharhiniformes > Carcharhinidae > Sphyrna > Sphyrna mokarran. The sequence continues at coordinate 75,407 of JAGIQG010000018.1, read as the reverse complement.
ACCGCCTTACTTTGGCTGATAGGATTAAGGAGAATCCTAAAGCTTTCTTTAGATATGTTAAGAATAGAAGATTGGTTAGGGCAAGGTTAGGGCCAGTCATAGACAGCAATGGAAAGTTGTGCGTGGAGCCTGAAGAGATTGGAGAGGCACTGAATAAATATTTCTCTTCGGTATTCACGCAGGGAGATGTAAATGTAGTTGTGGAGAACACTGGGATACAGGGTTGCAAACTGGAAAGTATTGAAGTAGATAAGGAGGATGTGCTAGATATTCTTGAGGGTTTGAAGTTAGATAAGTCCCCTGGGCCGGACGGGATTTACCCTAGGATTCTCTGGGAGGCAAGAGAGGAGATTGCAGAGCCTCTGGCTCTGATCTTCAGGTCGTCGTTGGTTACGGGTGTGGTTCCGGAGGACTGGAGGATAGCGAATGTGGTCCCGTTGTTCAAGAAGGGGAAGAGAGACCTTCCAGGGAATTATAGGCCAGTGAGTCTTACTTCTGTTGTGGGCAAAGTATTGGAGAGAATTATTAGGGATAGGATTTATAGTTATTTAGAGAGAAATGAATTGATTGGGGATAGTCAGCATGGTTTTGTGAAGGGTAGGTCGTGCCTTACTAAACTTATTGAGTTTTTTGAAAAAGTGACCAAAGAGGTGGATGGGGGTAAGGCGGTTGATGTGGTATATATGGACTTTAGTAAGGCGTTTGATAAGGTGTCCCACGGAAGGCTTCTGCAGAAAATGCAGATGTATGGGATAGAGGGTTATTTAGCTAATTGGATTAGGAATTGGCTAGCAGATAGAAGACAGAGGGTGGTGGTTGATGGGAGATATTCATCGTGGAGTTCGTTTCAAGTGGTGTATCTCAGGGGTCTGTTTTGGGGCCCCTGCTGTTTGTAATTTTTATAAATGATCTGAATGAGGGTTTTGAAGGATGGATCAGTAAATTTGCAGATGACACTAAAGTCGGTGGAGTGGTAGATAGTGAAGAGGGGTGTGATAGTTTGCAGAGGGACTTGGACAAGTTGCAGAGCTGGGCTGAGAGGTGGCAAATGGAGTTTAATGTGAAAAAGTGTGAGGTAATTCACTTTGGCAGGAATAATAAATGTGTAGAGTATAGGGCTAATGGTAGGATTCTTAATAGTGTTGATGAACAGAGGGATCTTGGTGTATTTGTGCATAGATCCCTGAAAGTAGGCAGTCAAGTCGATAAGGTTGTTAAGAAGGCATATGGAGTCTTAGCTTTTATTGGTAGGGGGATTGAATTTAGGAGCCGCAACGTCATGTTGCAACTGTACAAAACTCTAGTGCGGCCGCACTTGGAGTATTGTGTGCAGTTCTGGTCCCCGCATTATAAGAAAGATGTGGAGGCATTGGAGAGGGTACAGAGGAGGTTTACCAGGATGTTGCCTGGTATGGAGGGCAGGTCTTATGAAGAGAGGCTGAGGGATTTGAGGTTGTTTTCGTTAGAAAGGAGGCGGCTAAGAGGGGACCTAATCGAAACATATAAGATGATTAGAGGTTTAGATAGGGTGGACAGTGATAGCCTTTTTCCTAAGATGGAGAAAGCTAGCACGAGGGGACACAGCTTTAAATTAAGGGGTGATAGTTATAGGACGGATATCAGAGGTAGGTTCTTTACCCAAAGGGTGGTTCGGGAGTGGAATGCCCTGCCTGCAGCAGTTGTAGATGCGCCAAGTTTGGTGGCGTTTAAGAGGTTAGTTGATAAGTTTATGGAAGAGAAGGGAATGGTTTAGTTTGGAGGGTCATTGCTTTTTTTTTCATAATTGGTCGGCGCAACATCGAAGGCCGAAGGGCCTGTTCTGTGCTGTAATGTTCTATGTTCTATGTTCTATGTAATGTTCTATGTTCTATGTTCTATGTTAATCATTTTAAATTTCCCCGTGATATGCAAAAATATGTAAGTTAGATGGATTACCAATGGTAAATTGCCCTTATCTACGAAGATGTATTGGTTAATTGATTTGTCAATGCTAAATTATCCCTTAGTCTCTCTTGGGGAAGGAAATTATGCCAAGGTCCATCTCTCACCACTGTCTGAAATGGACAATCATTTATTTTTAGATGTTGCCCCAATTTCCAGGGCCTACCTCATGGGAAATCATCTTTTTAGCACCAATTCAGTCAGTCCACCCCAGAATCCGACATGGCAAAATATGGTAAAAAAATTGGAAAGTGTAGATATCCAAAGGAACTTGAGTGCCCTTGTCCATTAGTCAGCAAAGGCTAACATGTAGGTGTAGCGAGCTATCGGAAATACTAATAGAATGTTAGTCTCTATCACCAGAGGAATTGAGAACAGGAATGAAGTATTTCTATAATTACCTCAAAGTTTGTTTAGACCACACGTAGAGCATTTGGTGGAATTTTGGGCTACTTACCTTCTGAAAGAGTAGCATTACCAAGAGGGAGTGTAATGAAAGTTCACCAGAATTGTTCCGGGCTTGGTGGAATTGTCTAATGATGAAAGATTGGACAAACCAGACCCTGTACTCACTGGAGTCTCGAAGGATGTGAGGCGATAGAACATAGAACATACAACATTACAGCGCAGAACAGGCCCTTCGGCCCTCGATGTTGCGCCGACCAATTGAGAAAAAGCAATGACCCTCTAACCTAAACCATTCCCTTTTCATCCATAAACCTATCCACTGACCACTTAAACGCCCCCAAACTTGGCGCATCTACAACTGCTGCAGACAGGGCATCCATACCCTTACCACCCTCTGGGAAAAGAACCTACCTCTGACATCTGTCCTATAACTATCAGCCCTTAATTTAAAGCTATGCCCCTTCATGCTAGCTTCCTCCATCTGAGGAAAAAGGCTATCACTGTTCACACTGTCTAATCCTCTTATCATCTTATAGGCTTTGGCCTCGTGGATCCAGAACTGGCTTGCTGGCAGAAGGCAGTGAGTGGTTGTGGATGGGTCTTGTTCTGCATGGAGGTCGGTAACCAGTGGAGTGCCCCAGGGAACTGTTCTTGGGCCCCTGTTTGTCATTTTCATAAATGACCTGGATGGGGAAGTGGAGGGATGGGTTAGTAAGTTCACCGACAATACAAAGGTCGGTGGTGTTGTGGATGGTGTGGAGGGATGCAAAAAGTTGCAGCGGGACATAGACAGGATGCAAGACTGGCTGGAGAAGTGGCAGATGGACTTAACGCGGATCAATGTGTAGTGGTCCACTTTGGCAGGAATAATGGGATGAAGGAGGACAATATAAGGGGTAGGAGTCTTAGCTGTGTTGTAGAGCAGAAGGATCTTGGGGTCCGGGTCCATAGGACTCTTAAATCGGCCTCGCAAGTAGAGGAAGTGGTCAAGAACGGATACACTGCACTGGCCTTCATTAATCAAGGAATGGAGTTCAGGAGTCAGGAGGTAATGATGCAGCTCTATAAGACTCTTGTCAGACCCCAGTTGCAGTATTGTATGCAGTTCCGGTCGCCTCACTATAGGAAGGATGTAGAGGCTATTGAGAGGGTTCAGAGGAGATTTACAAGGATGCTGCCTTGATTGGGAGGCAGGCCTTATGAAGATAGGTTGAGGGAGCTGGGACTCTTCTCACTGGAGAGACGTAGGTTGAGAGGCGACCTGATAGAGGTTTATAAAATGTTGAGAGGAATAGATAGGGTGGACTCTCAGAGACTATTTCCCCGAGCTGAAATGGTCACTACGAGAGGACACAGATTTAAGGCGCAGGGAAGCAAATACAAAGGAGATGTCAGGGGTAGGTTTTTCACTCAGAGGGTGGTGAGTGAATGGAACCGACTGCTGTCGGAGGTTGTTGAGGCAAACTCACTGGGGTCTTTTAAAAGTCTTCTGGATGAGTATATGGAAAAGAATAGGATAGGGGGTTCTAGATGGGTCTGTGGATTGGTAGATGTGTTTGGTGCAACTTGTGGGCCGAAAGGCCTGTTTGTGCTGTATTGTTCTGTGTTCTATGCCTCAATAAGGTCTCCTCTTAGCTGCCTTCTTTCTAATGAAAACAACCTCAAATCCCTCAGCCTCTCCTCATAAGACCTGCCCTCCATACCAGGCAACATCCTGGTAAACCTCCTCTGTACCCTCTCCAATGCCTCCACATCTTTCTTATAATGTGGCGACCAGAACTGTACACAATACTCCAAGTGCGGCCGCACTAGAGTTTTGTACAGTTGCAACATGACGTTGCAGCTCCAAAATTCAATCCCCCTCCCAATAAAAGTCAAGTCAAGCTATGGAGAACACTGAGGTACAGGGTTGCAAATTGGGAAGTATTGTAGTAGATAGGGAGGATGTGCTAGAAATTCTCGAGGGTTTGAAGTTGGATAAGTCCCCTGGGCCGGACGGGATTTACCCTAGTATTCTCTGGGAGGCAAGAGAGGAGATTGCAGAGCCTCTGGCTCTGATCTTCAGGTCCTCGTTGGTTACGGGTTTGGTTCCGGAGGACTGGAGGATGGCGAATGTGGTCCCATTGTTTAAGAAGGGGAAGAGAGACCTTCCAGGGAATTATAGGCCAGTGAGTCTTACTTCTGTTATGGGCAAGGTATTGGAGAGAATTATTAGGGATAGGATTTATAGTTATTTAGAGAGAAATGAATTGATTGGGGATAGTCAGTATGGTTTCATGAAGGGTAGGTCATGCCTTACTAACCTCATTGAGTTTTTTGAGAAAGTGACCAAAGAGGTGGATGGGGGTAAGGCTGTAGTATATATGGACTTTAGTAAGGCGTTTGATAAGGTGGCCCATGGAAGACTTCTACAGAAAATGCAGATGTGTGGAATAGAGGGTGATTTAGCTAATTGGATTAGGAATTGGCTGGCAGATAGAGGACAGAGGGTGGTGGTTGATGGGAGATATTCATCGTGGAGTTCGGTGACGAGTGGTGTGCCTCAGGTGTCTGTTTTGGGGCCCCTGCTGTTTGTAATTTTTATAAATGATCTGGATGAGGGTATTGAGGGATGGATCAGTAAATTTGCAGATGACACTAAAGTCGGTGGAGTGGTAGATATTGAAGAGGGGTGTTATAGTTTACAGAGTGACTTGGACAAGTTGCAGAGCTGGGCCGAGAGGTGGCAAATGGAGATTAATGTGGAAAAGTGTGAGGTAATGCACTTTGGCAGGAACAATAAATGTGTAGAATATAGGGCTAATGGTAGGGCTCTTAATAGTGTTGAGGAACAGAAGGATCTTGGTGTATGTGTCAATAGATCCCTGAAAGTAGGCAGTCAAGTGGATAAAGTTGTTAAGAAGGCATATGGAGTCTTAGCTTTTATTGGTAGGGGGATTGAATTTAGGAGCCGCAGCATCATGTTGCAACTGTACAAAACTCTAGTGCGGCCGCACTTGGAGTATTGTGTGCAGTTCTGGTCCCCACATTATAAGAAAGATGTGGAGGCATTGGAGAGTGTACAGAGGAGGTTTACCAGGATGTTGCCTGGTATGGAGGGCAGGTCCTATGAAGAGAGGTTGAAGGATTTGAGGTTGTTTTCGTTAGAAAGGAGGCGGCTAAGAGGGGATCTTATTGAAGCATATAAGATGATTAGAGGTTTAGATAGGGTGGACAGTGATAGCCTTTTTCCTAGGATGGAGAAAGCTAGCACGAGGGGACACAGCTTTAAATTAAGGGGTATGAGTTATAGGACGGATATCAGAGGTAGGTTCTTTACTCAAAGAGTGATTAGGGAGTGGAATGCCCTGCCTGCAGCTGTTGTAGATGCGCCAAGTTTGGTGCGTTTAAGAGGTTAATTGATAAGTATATGGAAGAGAAGGGAATGGTTTAGTTTGGAGGGGCATTGCTTTTTATTTTGGTCGGCACAACATCGAAGGCCGAAGGGCCTGTTCTGTGCTGTAATGTTCTATGTTCTATGTTCTATGTTCTAAACAGGGTTAAGCATTTTTCCTAGGATGGACTCGAATAGCACGAGGGGTCACGGGCTTAGGGTCAGGGGGGTAAGGTATAATTTGGATGCTAGATGGAGTTTTTTTCACACAGAAGGTGGTGGGGATATGGAATGCGCTGCCAGGTAAAGTGGTGGAGGCAGGTACTCTGGAGTTATTTAAGAAATATTTAGATGGGCACATGAACAGAATGGGAATGGAGGGGTATAGAAAACTGATTTAAAATAGGGTTCATGAGCCTTGGGAGTCCCTGGGAAGTGTGTAAATAGATGATGATATTAATGTACTTGTTTTTATCATACAGGTGCTTTGGTCCACCTTGTTGTCTAACAAGGGGCATACACGCGATGGGCCGTGAGAGGGCTGCTCTTGGATTCTTTTTTCGAGACTATCCTAGTGCTTCACGTTGTTAGTGTACGCTTGACCTGGACCACTTGATGGGCAACATGACAGCTCAGTGACGATCTGCTGTGCAGATACATGGATTTGGGCCTGTGTCTGTGGGAGTTTGCACATTCTCCCCGTGCTTGCGTGGGTTTTCTCCGGGAGCTCCGGTTTCCTCCCACATCCCAAAGATGTGCTCTTAGGCAAATTGGCAAAACAAATTCTCCCTAAATTGTCTCAAATTTGGTTTTTAATCCATAGATCTATAAACATCGGGGTTATGGTGCGGGCTCGTTGGGCCGAAGGACGTGTTTCCCGTGCTGTTTTGTTCTTTGTTCTTTGGTAAAGGGATCAATGGTTCCAGAGAAAAAGGAAATGAGAGAATGGATTTGAGAAGCTTCTCAGCCATAATTGAATGTAGAACCAGCACGATGGACCGAATGACCTTATTTTGTTCCTATGTCTTATTGTCTTATGGTTATCATAGTTGTGGGGTTTAGATGTGTTAACATTCATCAGGATTGAGATTGCTATATCCAGGCTGCAGGTGATCTTACGTATAGCTTATGTACAGAACAATATTAGTAAGGGACTTCGCACAGATAATATCTCAGCAATAACTGACAGTATAGTCTTAGCGAGAGTCATCACATAGAACTATCTCTCAGTGTCACGTACAGTATATATATCAGCAAGGGTTTTCACATCGAACTATCTCTCAGTGTTACACACAGAAGGATCTTATCAAGAGGCTTCAAATCAAACGTACTCGTCATTTTCGATTGTGAGGTTGTAGGGAGGCAAGAGTGAGTGTGGGAGAAGGACATCGGGACAGACAAGAGAGTGTGAGAGGGAGGCACTGGGATACCAGAACTGACAGCATCATAAGGAGAGTGTGAGAGGGGAACAATGGGACCTTGGCACAGACAAGCAGCAGCTTGAGGAGAGAGTGAGAGTGGGACTGTGAGGCACTTGGACAGACAAGCAGCACTTTGAGGAGAGTGTGAGAGGGGGATAGTGGGACGCCGAGATAGAGAGTCTGCACCTTGAGGAGACAGTGACGGTGGGACAGTGGGACACTTGAACAGACAAGCAGCTCCTTGAGGAGAGTGTGAGAGGGGGACAATGGGAGATTGGGACAGACAAACAACATCTTGAGGAGAGTGTGCGAGGCAGATATTGAGACTCCGGGACAAACCAGCAGCACCTTAGAAGAGTGTGAGATGAGACAGTGGGACACTGGGACATTCATCACCTTGAAGAAAATGTGTCTTCACCTCTCTGGTGAGTGAGGCGTCAATGAACCTACCAACATTTGATTCTATTCCCACCCATTGTCAGCAACCAATGCCGAGTTCCCTGTCCCCTTCATGAGTGGAGGAACTGTTGATACCAGGCCTCCCTGACCTCCCACAGAGAATATAGAAAATAGCAGGAATCTAACCTCAGGCAGGAGCTAAAAAGGCGACAAGTATGAAAAGGGTTAATGCAGGACTGAGTGTCTCGTACCCAAATATGTACAGTGTCCGTAACAAGGTAAATGACCTTGTTGCACATATTGAAATTGGCCGTTATGATGTTGAGGGAATCACAGAGATGTGTCTGCAAGGGGATCAGGGCTGGGATCAAAATATCCAAGGATATGTGTCCTAGTGAAAGGACAGGCAGATGGGCAAAGGGGACAAGGTTGTATTGTTTATAAGGAATGAATTTAAAACAATAGCAAGAAGCAATATAGAATCAAAAGCGATAAATCTGAGTAGGTGGAGTTGAAGAATCACAAAGATGAAAAGGTCCTGATGGGAATTAGGTACAAACCCCAGCCCAACACCGTCCCCCACCCCGCGCCCCCCACCCCCTCTCCACCACCCCCGCAGCAGTCAGGATGTGGACAGAAAATACATAAGGAGATAGAAAAACATATAAACAAAGGCAATATTGAAATAATCATGGGGGATTTCATTATACAGGTGGACTGGGGAAATCAGGTAGGCAGTGAATCCCAATAAAAGGAATTTGTGGAATGTGGGCAGTGAATCCCAATAAAAGGAATTTGTGGAATGTGGGCAGTGAATCCCAATAAAAGGAATTTGTGGAATGTGGGCAGTGAATCCCAATAAAAGGAATTTGTGGAATGTGAGCAGTGAATCCCAATAAAAGGAATTTGTGGAATGTAGATAGTGAATCCCAATAAAAGGAATTTGTGGAATGTGGGCAGTGAATCCCAATAAAAGGAATTTGTGGAATGTGGGCAGTGAATCCCAATAAAAGGAATTTGTGGAATGTGGGCAGTGAATCCCAATAAAAGGAATTTGTGGAATGTCTAAGAGATGTTTTTTTGGAGCAGTTTGTCACAGAGCCTACCAGGGAACAGGCAATTCTGGATTTAGTGATGTGTAATGAGGCAGAGTTGATTAGGGAACTGCATGTGAAGGAACCTTCACCTGCACCTGAATGAATACTTTGCATCGTATTCACGAAGGAGAGGGGCTTGTTGACCAGTCAGACTCGGTCAGACTCTGACTGAGCTGTGGACCAGTTGAGGGAAATATCCACACCGAGGGAGGAAGTGTTAGAGCTTCTAGGTAGCATTAAAATTGATAAATCTCCGAGGCTGAAGGTGTTTATCCCAGGCTGCTTAGGGAGGTGCGAGGTGAAATTGCTGGGCCTCTGACGCAAATCTTTGTCTCTTCTTTGGACACAGGTGAGGTCCCAGAGGACTGGAGAATAGCTAATGTTGTACCGTTGTTTAAAAAGGGGAGTAGGGATAACCCTGGCAGGAGTAACTATGACTCTCTTACCCTTCGGTGGGAGAGTGGGAGAGTCATGGTTACTGTAGCTGTGCGAATCTTGCCACTTCTGTAGCACAGTGAGTTGCGCCTCCTCGATGGTCCCGCCGGGCAACATCGCCGCTACTCCACCTGTGGTGATGACTAAACCAACTGTCCAAGAAGCGACGCGGACGTAGTTGTATGTTTGGCTGTACCCAGTCAGACCGCAATTACAAACAGGTGTTTGAGATCGGCTGGTACCCATTCGTGCGTAAAGGCCTCTTTAAATAGCCGATCCCCGTAGCTGTGCGATTCTTCTGGTTTCCAGCACACAGTGAGTCAATCCCTTCCGCAGGAGCCACCTGGTATCATCTCCGTGGGCACAGGAGATGGTATTCCATGATCGGCCGAGAAACTAATAGCAGGGGCGACTGATGCCTGGACCATGACTGCTATCACCAGACTGCCAGCCAGGAGTGGTATTGGTGGAATGGTCTCTGGTATGTTTCGCATAGCTGTGGTATTCTTGGCGTTCGAGACCACAATGAGTCAAACCTGACCGAGGTCCCACAGGGTATTCAAGCCTTCAAGCTGGCAGGTGAATGATCCTGAAGGGAATTTGACTGGCCGAGAACTGCCAACACGCTTCTATACCTATAAACCCGGTTAATTGTGAAAGAAAAAGATTTGTCTTGACAGGTTTCGGCTTGTCCCGGGGATAGCTGGTGATCTGCTGACGGACGTGGTCACACCTATCAAGGTAGCAGAAGCCCCACCGTGACCTCCGACCCACACGATCGGCTTCGAGGAAAGACGTATAGACCTGTACCTTGTGTGATGCAGTGAAGGGATTGTGGTGCCCTGTCTCATTCCTGATGATCGCTGCCAGATGATGATGAAAAATTACAGAAATAGACATGTCTTCCATGCCCCAGGGGTTGGGTGTGGTCGACAGCGATAGGTGCAGCTCCCGGGTTACGCGAGCGAATTTCATGCCACAGTTGCATTTTCGGAAATGTTGTATAATGAGTATAGAAACGCAGAGGGGCCTGGGGGTGAAAGTGAACAAGTCTTTGAAGGTGGCAGAACAAGTGGAGAAGGTTGTGAAGAAAGCATTTGGTATGCTAGCCTTTATAGAAAGGGGTATAGAGTACAAGAGCTGGCCTTTAATGTTGCAGTTGTATAAAACGCTGGTTAGACCTCATTTGGAATACTGCATCCAGTTCTGGTTGCCTTACTACTGGAAGGACGTGGAGACTCTGGAGAGAGGGCAGAGGAGGTTTATCAGGATGCTGCCTGGTACGGAAGGTCTGAGTAACGAGGAGAGGTTAGGCAAATTGGGTCTGTTTTCCTGAGAAAGACGTAGACTTAGAGGAGATCTAATAGAGGTGTACAGGATTATGAGCGGTATAGATAGAGTAAACAGGGTTAAGCTTTTCCCTACGATGGACTCGAATAGCACGAGGGGTCACGCACTTAGGGTGAGGGGGTAAGGTATAATTTGGATGCGAGAGGGAGTTTTTTCACACAGAGGGTGGTGGGGTATGGAATGCGCTGCCAAGTAAAGTGGTGGAGGCAGATACTCTGGAGTTATTTAAGAAATACTTAGATGGGCACATGAACAGAATGGGAATGGAGCAGTATAGAAAACTGATTTAAAATAGGGATCATGAGCCTTGGGAGTCACTGGGAAGTGTGTAAATAGATGATGATATTGATGTACTTGTTTTTATCCTACAGGTGCTTTGGTCCACCTTGTTGTCTAACCAGGGGCATACACACGATGGGTCGTGAGAGGGCTGCTCTTGGATTTTATTCGAGAGTATTCTCATGTTTCACGTTGTTAGTGTACGCTTGACCTGGACCATTTGATGGGCAACATGACAGCTCAGTGACTATCGCTGTGCTGTGCAGATACATGGATTTGGGCCTGTGTCTGTGGGAGTTTGCGCATTCTCCCCGTGCTTGCGTGGGTTTTCTCCGTGTGCTCCGGTTTCCTCCCACATCCCAAAGATGTGCTCTTAGGCTAATTGGCAAAACAAATTCTCCCTAAATTGTCTCAAATTTCGTTTTTAATCCATAGATCTATAAACATGGACAGGGATCGCGGGTAGAGGTGGGAACAACGGGGTGGCAGCGCGGGCTCGTTGGGCCGAAGGGCCTGTATTCCCGTGCTGTTTTGTTCTTTGTTCTTTGGTCTTCGACACTAACAGTCTCTAACCTTGACAAAGACCTGCTGGAAGTTTAAATAAATCACATCCACTGGTTCTCCTTTATCTACCTTCCTTGTTACCTTTTTAAAGAACTCTAACAGATTTGTCAGACATGACCTCCCATTGACAGAGTTGTGTTGACTCAGTCCTACTTTATCATACACTTCCAAATACTCTTCAATCTCACATCTAATAATGGATTCTAAAATGGTGCCAGTGATTGAAGCCAGGGTAACTGGCCTATAATTTCCCGTCTGCTGCCTCCCTCCCTTCTTAAACAGCAGTGTTACATTAGCGACTTTCCAGTCCTCTGGGACACTCCCTGACTCCAGTCCTGAAAGATCATCACCATTACCTCCACAATTTCCTCAGCTTCTCTTTTAGATCCCTGGGGTGTAATCCATCCGGTCCTGGTGATTTATCCATCTTCAGAATGTCCCCAGAACCTTCTCCTTAGTGATGGTCACTACACTCCCCTCTGCCCCCTGACTCTCCTGCAGCTCTGGAATCCCACTGGTGTTTTACACCATGAAGATTGATGCACAGTTCCTCTGCCATTGCTTTGTTTCCTATTATTATTTCTCCAGCCTCATTTTCCAGCCCTCCAATGGCTATTTTTGCCTCTCTCTTACTTTTATATATTGAAAAAAAAAGCAGCTCTTCCTACCTTCTCTTATATTACTAGCTCGGAAACATTCATATTTCATCTCTTCTCCCCCCGCAACCCCCCAACTCCAATTGCTTTTTTAGTTGTCCTCTGCTCGCTTTTAAATTCTACCCAATCCTCTGGCTTCCCACTAATTTTTGCCGCTTTGTCTGCTTTTCCTTTTGCTTTTATGTTGTCCTTGATTTTCCTCACCAGCTATGGATGCCTCATCCTCCTTCTACCATGTTTCCTCCTGCTTGGGATGAATTTCTGTTGTGCCTCCTGAATAATCCCCAAAAAATCCTTCCATTGCTATTTCACTCTCCTCCCTGCTGGGCTCCCTTTCCAATCAACTCTGGGCAACTCCTCCCTCATGTTTTTGTAGTTATCTTTATTTCATTGTAAATCTGTTACATCTGATTCCAGCTTCTCCCTCTCAAACTGCAGCGTAAATTCCATCATATTGTGCTCACTGCTCTCTAAGGGTTCCTTCACCTTAGGTTACCTCATCACTAGTGACCGACCTCCAGCTAGAAAAACACCTTTCCACTATTACTCTCTGTCTCCTATTACCAAGCCAGTTACTTATCCATCTAGCTACCTGTCCTTGTATCCCATTAGCACTGACCTTCTCAACTAACCTCCCATGAGGGACTTTGTCAAACGCCTTACTAATATCCATATGGATGACATCAACGGCTCGCCCTTCATCCACCATTTTCGTCACCTCCTCAAAAAATTCTACCAGATTCGTAAGGCACGGCCTCCCCTTAACAAATCCATGCTGCGTATCCCTAATCAGATCGCAACACTCTAAGTGCCTATACATCCTATCTGTAAAAATCCCCTCCAACAGCTTGCCTACCACTGACGTCAAACTCAGCGGCCTATAATTTCCAGGGTTATCCCTACTACCTTTTTAAGCAACAGTACAACATTAGCTATTCTCCAGTCCTCTGGGACCTCACTTGTGTCCAAGGAGGAGACAAAGATTAGCGTCAGAGGCCCAACAATTTCACCTCACACATCCCTTTTTTAATCACATTTATCAACTAATAAAAACAGGAAAGCTGCTGTCCACTCAAACACCATCAATCCCATCTCTCAATCTCAGATTGTCTCAGTGAAATCCGTCACTGGGCTGGGACATTTCAGGAATTAATTCAAACTGTTACCGTGTCTCTATCTTTGTACCTTTTAACTGTGGACATTCAGGTTTTGATTCAGATGGATTATGTAGGAGCATAATTTGCAAAAAATTATATTAGTCAATAATCTGGAACGGTTCAAGGAGGAAAGAAAATTATTTTGCGTCTTGACTTATGCGTGTGTGCGTGTGATGTGTGCGTGTGATGTGTGCGTGTGATGTGTGCGTGTGATGTGTGCGTGTGATGTGTGCGTGTGATGTGTGCGTGTGATGTGTGCGTGTGATGTGTGCGTGTGTATGTGTTTGTGTGCGTGTGTATGTGTTTGTGTGCGTGTGTGTATGTGTTTGTGTGCGTGTGTGTATGTTTGTGTGCGTGTGTTTGTGTGCGTGTGTTTGTGTGCGTGTGTATGTGTTTGTGCGCGTGTGTGTATGTTTGTGCGCGTGTGTGTATGTTTGTGCGCGTGTGTGTATGTTTGTGCGTGTGTGTGTGTGCGTATGTTTGTGTGCGTGTGTGTGTGTGCGCGTGTGTGTGTGCGCGTGTGTGTGAGTATATGCATGTATGTGTGTGTGTTTGTGGGTGTGTGAGTGTGCATGTCTATATGTATGTACGTGTATTTGAGTGTGCGTGTGTGTGTGTCAGTGTGTGTGTGTGTGTGTGTGGGAGTGTGAATGTGTGTGTAAATGTGTGTGTGTGAGTGTGTGTGTGCGTGAGAGTGTGTGTGTATGCGTGTGGGTGAGTGTGTGGGTGAGTGTGTGTATGTATGTGTGTGAATGTGTGTGTATATGTGTGTGTGTGTGTATGTGTGTATGTGTGTGTGTGTGTTTGTGTGTGTGGGCGTTAGTTGGTGTGTGTGTGAGAGTGCAAGTGTTTATGTGTGTGTGGGAGTGTGTTTGTATGTATGTGTGTATGGGAGTGTGTACGTGTGTGTATGTGAGAGTGTGTGTGAGTGTGAGTGCGTGTATATGAGTGTGAGAGAGTGCGAGTGTGTGGGGTGAGAGTGTGTGTGTGTGTGTGTGTGCGTGTGTGTGTCTGTGTGTGTGTGAGTGCGAGTGTGTGTGAATGCAAGTGTGTGTGAGTGCGAGTGTTTGTGGGGGTGTGAGACTGTGTGTGGGATTGTGTGTGCGTGTGAGTGTGAGTGTGTGTATGTGTGTGAGTGTGTGTGAGTGTATGTATGCGAGAGAGTGCGAGTGTGTGGGGGGAATGTTTGTGTGTGTGCATGTGAGTGCGAGTGTGTGTGTGGGAGTGTGTGTGTGTCAGTGTGAGTGCGATTGTGTGTGTGTGTGTGTGTGTGAGTGAGTGTGTGTATATGTATGAGTGCGAATATGTATGTGTGTGAGCGCAAGTGTGTGTGTGTGTGAATGTGTGAGTGGGAGTGTGAGTGTGTGGGAGTGTGTGAGTGTATGCGTGAGTACGAGTGTATGTATGTGTGTGTGCGCGAGTGTGTGTGCGTGTGTGTGGGTGTATGTGCATGTGTGAGTGTATGTGTGGGAGTGAGTGTATGTGTGTGAGTGCGAGTGTGTGTGTGTGTGTGTGTGTGTGAGTACGAGTGTGTGTGTGTGTGTTTGAGTGCGAGTATGGGTGTGTATCTGTGTGAGTGTGTGAGTGAGTGTGAGTGAGTGCGAGTATGGGTGTGTGTGTGTGTGTGGGTGTGTGGGTGGGTGTTTTTGTGGGTGTGTGAGTATATATGTCTGTATGTATGTGTGTATGTGAGTGCATGTGTGTGTGTGTGAGTGCATGTGTGTGTGTGTGAGTGCATGTGTGTGTGTGTGAGTGTCTGTACATATGTGTGTGGGAGTGTGAGTGTTTTATGGGTGTATGTGTGTCTGTCTGAGTGTGTGTGAGTGTGTGAGTGATGTGTGTGTATATGTGTGTGTGTGCGCACGCGCATATGTGTGTGTGTGTGAGTTTGTGTTGTGAGAGTATGTATGTATGTGTGTGTGTGTGTGTGAATGAGTGAGTGAGTATGAGTGTGGGTGTTTTTGTGGCTGTGTGAGTATGTATGTCTGTGAGTGGGTGTGTGTGCTTGTCAGTGTACGTGTGTGTATGTGAGTGTGTGCGTGCATGTGTGTGGGAGTATGAGTGTTTTTATGGTGTACGTGTGTGTCTGTGAGTGTGTATGTGTGTGAGTGATGTGTGCATGAGTGTGTGTGTATGTGTGTGCGTGAGAGTGTGTGTGTGCGTGAGAGTGTGTGTGTGCGCGAGTGGGTGTGTGTGCGTGAGTGGGTGTGTGTGCGTGAGTGGGTGGGTGTGTGTCTTTGTGGGTGTGTGAGTGTGTGTGCGTGTATGTGTGTGAGTCTGTGTGTGTGAGTGAGTGTATGCATGTATGTGTGTGTGAGTGTGTGTTTTGTGGGTGGGTGAGTGTGTGTGTCTGTAAGTGTGTGTGTGCGTATGTGAGTGCGCGTGTGTATGTCAGTGTGCGCGTGTGTGTGTCAGTGTGTGAGTTTGTGTATGTGTGTGTGTATGAATGTATGTGTGTGTGAGGGTGTGTGTCTGCATGTGTGTGTGTATGTGAGCGTGTGTGTGTCAGTTTGTGTGTGTGTGTCAATGTGTTTGTGTATGTGAGTGTGTATGTGTGTGAATATGTGTGTAAATGTGTATGTGAGTGTGAGTGTGTGTGTGCGTATGTGTTTGTGTGTGGGTAGGACTGTGTGTGTGTGTGCGCAAGTGTGTGTGTGTGCGTGAGTATGTGTATGTGTGTGTGTGCGTGAGTATGTGTATGTGTGTGTGTGTGTGTTTTTGTGGGTGTGTGAGTGTGTGTCTGTATGTGTGTGTGTGTGAGTCATTGTGTGAGTGTATGCGTATCAGTGTGTGAGTGTGGGAGTGTGAATGTGTGTGTAAATATGTGTGTGTGTGTGTGTGTGTGTGTGAGTGCGTGGGAGAGTGTGTTTGTATGTATGTATGTGTGTGTAAATGTGTGTGTGTGTGAGTGTGTGTGTATGTGTGTGAGTGTGTGTATGTTTGATTGTGTGTGTTTGTGCCTGTGTGTGGGTGTTAGTCTGTGTGTGTGAGAGTGCAAGTGTTTATGCGTGTGTGGGAGTGTGCGTGTATGTATGTGTGTATGGGAGTGTGTGTGTGTGTGTGTGTGTGAGTGTGTGTATGTGTGTGAATGTATGCGTGTGAGAGTTGCGAGTGTGTGTGGGGTGTGTGTGTGTGTGTGTGTGTGTGCGCAAGTGTGTGTGTGAGTGTCATGTTTGTGGGGGTGTGTGACTGTGCGTGGGATTGTGTGTGCATGAGTGTATGTGTGCGAGAGAGTGCAAGTGTGTGGGGGGAGAGTGTGTCTGTGTGTGTGTGAGTGTATATGTGTGAGAGAGTGCGAGTGTGTGGGGGGAGTGTGTGTTGTTGTGAGTGCAAGTGTGTGTGTGAGTGCGAGTGTGTGTGTGGGAGTGTGTGTGTCAGTGTGAGTGTGTGTGTGTGGGAGTGAGTGTGTGTGTATGAGTGCGAGTATGTGTTTGTATGTGTGTGAGCGCAAGTGTGTGTGTGTGTGTGTGAATATGCGAGTGCGAGTGTGTGTACGTGTGTGGGAGTGAGTGTGTGTGTATAAGTGTGAGTGTGTTTGTATGTGTATGTGTGTGAGTGCCAGTGATTGTGTGTGTGTGTGTGTGTGTGCGCGCGCGCGCAAGTATGGGTGTGTGTGTGTGTGAGAGAGAGAGAGTACGAGTGTGTGTGGTGTGTGTGGTGTGTGTGTGTGAGTGCGAGTATGGGTGTGTGTGTGGAGTGTGTGTGTGAGTACGAGTGTGTGTGTTAGTGCAAGTATGGTGGTGTGTGTGAGAGAGAGAGAGAGTATGAGGTTGTGTGTGTGTGTGTGTGTGTGAGTGAGTGAGTGCGAGTATGGGTGTGTGTGTGGGAGGGTGTGTGTGTGTGAGAACGAGTATGCATATTTGAGTGTATGCGCATGTGTGAGTGTGTGTGCGTGTGTGTTGTGCGAGTGTGTATGTGCATGTGTGAGTATGTGTGCGCGAGTGTGTATGTGTTGCGAGTGTGCGAGTGTGTGTGTGTGGGCATTAGTCTTGTGTGTGTGAGAGTGCAAGTTTTTATGCGTGTGTGGGAGTGTGTTTGTATGTATGTGTGTATGGGAGTGTGTATGTGTGTGTATGTGAGAGTGTGTGTGAGTGTGAGTGTGTGTATATGTGAGTGTGTGCGTGTGAGAGTGTGCGAGTGTGTGGGGTGAGAGTGTGTGTGTGTGTGTGTGCGTGTGTGTGTGTCTGTGTGTGTGTGAGTGCAAGTGTTTGTGTGTGAGTGCGAGTGTTTGTGGGGGTGTGTGACTGTGTGTGGGATTGTGTGTGAGTGTGAGTGTGTGTATGTGTGTGAGTGTATGTGTGCGAGAGAGTGCGAGTGTGTGGGGGGAATGTTTGTGCGTGTGCGTGCGAGTGTGCGAGTGTGCGTGCGAGTGCGTCAGTGCGAGTGCGATTGTGTGTGTGTGTGTGTGTGAGTGAGTGTGTGTGTATGTATGAGTGCGAATATGTGTTTGTATATGTATGTGTGTGAGCGCCTGTGTGTGTGTGTGTGAATGTGTGTGTGAGTGTGTGAGTGGGAGTGTGTGAGTGTATGTGTGAGTACGAGTGTATGTATGTGTGTGTGCGCGAGTGTGTGTGCGTGTGTGTGGGTGAATGTGCATGTGTGAGTGTATGTGTGGGAGTGAGTGTATGTGTGTGAGTGCGAGTGTGTGTGTGCGTGAGTACGAGTGTGTGTGTGTGTGTGTGTGTGTTTGAGTGCGAGTATGGGTGTGTGTCTGTGGGAGTGTGTGAATGAGTGTGTGTGAGTGCGAGTATGGGTGTGTATGTGTGTGGGAGTGTGTGGGTGTGAGACAATGTGTAAGTGTGTGTGTGTGTGTGGGTGGGTGGGTGAGTGAGTGTGTGAGTGTTTTTGTGGGTGTGTGAGTATATATGTCTGTGTGTATGTGAGTGTACGTGTGTGTGTGTGAGTGCATGTGTGTGTGTGAGTGTCTGTACATATGTGTGTGGGAGTGTGAGTGTTTTATGGGTGTATGGGTGTCTGTCTGTGAGTGTGTATGAGTGTGTGAGTGATGTGTGTGTAAATGTGTGTGTGTGCGCACGCGCATATGTGTGTGTGTGTGAGTTTGTGTTGTGAGAGTATGTATGTGTGTGTGTGTGTGTGAATGAGTGAGTGTGTATGAGTGTGTGGGTGTTTTTGTGGCTGTGTGAGTATGTATGTCTGTGAGTGGGTGCGTGTGCTTGTCAGTGTACGTGTGTGTATGTGAATGTGTGCGTGTGTGTGTGTGGGAGTATGAGTGTTTTTATGGTGTACGTGTGTGTCTGTGAGTGTATATGTGTGTGAGTGTGTGAGTGATGTGTGCATGAGTGTGTGTGAGTGTGTGTGTGAGTGTGTGCTTTTGTGGGTGTTTGAGTGTATGCATGTATGTGTGTGTGAGTGTGTGTTTTGTGGGTGGGTGAGTGTGTGTGTCTGTAAGTGTGTGTGTGTATGTGAGTGTGCGTGTGTGTGTCAGTGTGTGCGTGTGTCAGTGTGTGAGTTTGTGTATGTGTGTGTGTATGAATGTATGCATGTATGTGTGTGAGGGTGTGTGTCTGTATGTGTGTGTGTGTGTGTGTATATGTGAGCGTGTGTGTGTGTCAGTTTGTGTGTGTGTGTGTGTGTGAGTGTGTATGTGTGTGAATATGTGTGTAAATGTGTATGTGAGTGTGAGTGTGTGTGTGTGTGTGGGAGTGTGTGTGTACGCAAGTGTGTGTGAATGCAAGTGAATGTGTGAGTGTGAGTGTGTGTGAATGCAAGTGTGTGTGTGTGAGTGCAAGTGTTTGTGGGGGTGTGTGACTGTGTGTGGGATTGTGTATGCGTGTGAGTGTGAGTGTGAGTATGTGTGTGAGTGTGTGTGTGTGAATGTATGTGTGCGAGAGAGTGCGAGTGTGTGGGGGGAATGTTTGTGTGTGTGCGTGTGAGTGCGAGTGTGTGTGTGAGTGCGAGTGTGTGTGTGGGAGTGTGTGTGTGTCAGTGCGAGTGCGAGTGTGTGTGTGTGAGTGAGTGAGTGTGTATGTATGAGTGCGAATATGTGTTTGTATATGTATGTGTGTGAGCGCCAGTGTGTGTGTGTGTGTGAATGTGTGAGTGCGAGTGCGTGTGTGGGAGTGTGTGAGTGTATGTGTGAGTACGAGTGTATATATGTGTGTGCGCGAGTGTGTGTGCGTGTGTGTGGGTGTATGTGCATGTGTGAGTGTATGTGTGGGAGTGAGTGCATGTGTGTGAGTGCGAGTGTGTGTGTGTGTGTGTTTGAGTGTGAGTATGGGTGTGTGTCTGTGGGAGTATGTGAGTGAGTGTGTGTGAGTGCGAGTATGGGTGTGTGTGTGTGTGGGAGTGAGACAATGTGTAAGTGTGTGTGTGCGTGTGTGGGTGGGTTGGTGAGTGACTGTGTGAGTGTTTTTGTGGGTGTGTGAGTATATATGTCTGTGTGTATGTGAGTGTACGTGTGTGTGTGTGTGAGTGCATGTGTGTGTGTGAGTGTCTGTATATATGTGTGTGGGAGTGTGAGTGTTTTATGGGTGTATGTGAGTATGTGAGTGATGTGTGTGAATATGTGTGTGTGTGCGCACGCGCATATGTGTGTGTGTGTGAGTTTGTGTTGTGAGAGTATGTATGTGTGTGTGTGTGTGTGTGTGTGTGTGTGAATGAGTGAGTGTGTATGAGTGAGTGGGTGTTTTTGTGGCTGTGTGAGTATGTATGTCTGTGAGTGGGTGCGTGTGTTTGTCTGTGTACGTGTGTGTATGTGAGTGTGTGCGGGAGTATGAGTGTTTTTATGGTGTACGTGTGTCTGTGAGTGTGTATGTGAGTGATGTGTGCATGAGTGTGTGTGTGTGTGTGCGTGAGAGTGTATGTGTGCGTGAGTGTGTGTGTGTGTGAGTAGGTGTGTGTGTCTTTGTGGGTGTGTGAGTGTGTGTGCGCGTATGTGTGTGTGAGTGTGTGTATGTGTGTGTGAGTGTGTGTATGTGTGTGTGAGTGTGTGTTTTGTGGGTGGGTGAGTGTGTGTGTCTGTAAGTGTGTGTGTGTACGTGAGTGTGCGTGTGTATGTCAGTGTGTGCGTGTGTGTGTCAGCGTGAGTTTGTGTATGTGTGTGTGTATGAATGTATGTGTGTGTGAGGGCATGTGTCTGTGTGTGTATATGTGAGCGTGTGTGTGTGTGTCAATGTGTTTGTGTGTGAGTGTGTGTGTGTGTGAATATGTGTGTAAATGTGTATGAGTGTGAGTGTGTGTGTGTGTGTAGGAGTGTGTGTGTGTGCGCAAGTGTGTGTGTGTGCGTGAGTATGTGTATGTGTGTGTGTGCGAGTGTATGCATGTATGTGTGTGTGTGTGTTTTTGTGAGTGTGTGAGTGTGTGTGTGTCATTGTGTGAGTGTATGTGTATCAGTGTGTGAGTGTGTGTGTGTGTGGGAGTCTGCGTGTATGTGTGTGGGAGTGTGAATGTGTGTGTAAATATGTGTGTGTGTGTGTGTATGTGTGTGGGTGAGTGCGTGGGAGTGTGTGTGTATGTATGTGTGTGTGTGAATGTGTGTGTAAATGTGTGTGTGTGTATGTGAGAGTGTGTGTATGTTTGAATGTGTGTGTTTGTGTGTTAGTCTGTGTGTGTGAGAGTGCAAGTGTTTATGCGTGTGTGGGAGTGTGCATGTATGTATGTGTGTATGGGAGTGTGTATGTGTGTGCATGTGAGAGTGTGTGTCTGTGAGTGTGTGTGAGTGTGCGTGTGTGTGTGCGTGTGTGTACATGTGTGCGTGTGTGTATGGGAGTGTGTGTGTGTGTGTGAGTGTGAGTGTGTGTGAATGTATGCGTGTGAGAGAGTGCGAGTGTGTGTGGGAAGTGTGTGTGTGTGCGCGTGTGAGTGCGAGTGTACGTGTGAATGCAAGTGTACGTGTGAGTGTCATGTTTGTGGGGGAGTGTGACTGTGCATGGGATTGTGAGTGCGTGAGTGTATGTGTGCGAGAGAGTGCAAGTGTGTGGGGGGAGAGTGTGTCTGTGTGTCTGTGTGTGTGTATATGTGTGAGAGAGTGCGAATGTGTGGGGGGAGTGTGTGTGTGTGTGAGTGCAAGTGTGTGTGTGAGTGCGAGTGTGTGTGTGGGAGTGTGTGTGTCAGTGCGAGTGCGAGTGTGTGTGTGGGAGTGAATGTGTGTGTATGAGTGTGAGTATGTGTTTGTATGTGTGTGTGTGTGTAAGCGCAAGTGTGTGTGTGTGTGTGTGTGTGTGTGTGAGTGCGAGTGCGAGTGTATGTGTATGGGTGTGTGTGTGTGAGTACGAGTGTGTGTACGTGTGTGCGCACGAGTGTGTGTGTGTGGGAGTGAGTGTGTGTGTGTATAAGTGTGAGTGTGTTTGTATGCGTATGTGTGTGAGTGCCAGTGAGTGTGTGTGTGTGTGTGTGAGCGCAAGTATGGGTGTGTGTGTGTGAGAGAGAGAGTACGAGTGCGTGTGTGTGTGTGTGTGAGTGCGAGTATGGGTGTGTATGAGAGAGAGAGAGAGAGAGAGTACGAGTGTGTGTGTGTGTGTGTGTGTGTGGGAGTACGAGTGTGTCTGTGAGTGCAAGTATGGGGGGGGTGTGTGTGAGAGAGAGAGAGAGTACGTGTGTGTGTGTGTGTGAACGAGTATGCGTATTTGAGTGTGTGCGCGTGTGTGTGTGTGTGTGAGTGTGTGAATAACATGCGATTCTTACTGATTCAATCATTGATAGGTCGGGCTGGTGAAGTGTTTGTATCAGAGGAGTATCTGGGAAGTCCATGTTAGCTACATCTGAACTAGTGCCAGAAACCTACAGACAAGGTTTAGAAATCTAAAGAACCTGGTCAAACAGACAGATAGCTTGTAAAGATCATTGGTGTAATTTGTATCGGTGGATTGGGGCTTTGAAGGTAGGCTAGATGTGTTAAACTGTTAAAGAAATGATATCCAGCGAAGAGTTTGAAAATTCACATTCTGATGCTGTGAGACCTCATGTGGAAGCACAACGTGTTAAACTGCAACCTTCACATCAAAAACAGCAGATGATAATGATTTAGCTCATTAATCAATGTTTGGTTTCTGATATCAGTTTGAACCTGTAAGGGATAGAAACGGAGGGGGAGGGGAGAAATCCTCAGGTGGTAAGGATAAAGGAGATTGTTAGAGAGATAATAAAGATAGTGTCCCTCCAGTTAGAAAGGAAAAGGTGGAAGAGAAATAAAATGCCTCAAATGTTTTCAATAAAATAAATGAAGCCACATAACGTCACAGTGTTTGAGTTTGAAGAGAAGCATTGGAAAGGCTAACATGGTAACACCGAGAGGGATTGTTCAGATAGTAAAGGAAAGCCCAGTTGAAGGTGTGAAATAATGTACAGCCAGGTCAGAAATTGATTGATAAGAAAATCCATAAGAAGACTTCTTACTGTGCTTACCCGAGTCCAAATCCGCCATCTCCACATCATGATAAGAAGGTGCCAGATCCCTTTAAAAAAGTTACTTCTCTGGGTAAAGTTTATCCATGTATTCCAGGAGGAGAAGGTAAAATTTTAATAGGTGCGGGAGCAAATTAATCTTTGATGGTAATTATTCCTCGGGAGCACTGTGGAGAGGCAGCGATTTGCGAGTGGAGAGCTTGTGAGTGAGTAGAGCGATTTTTAAGTCTAAATTTTACTAGTTTTTTAAAATTTTTTAAACTTTTAAACCCGGAAGATGTTGCAAAGCTCCTTGGGTAGTGTAGTTTTTTTTCAACCTGACTATGAATTGGGGTGGTGTGGAATCCCAATACTCTACACAAGTAGAGTATCCCAACACCCCCCTCCTCCTGTAACCTAAAAAAGAGAGAGAGAGAGAGAGAGGAGAGCTCTGAGAAGGAGCAGGTAAGTTTGTTTTTGTGTGAGCTGTAAGGTCCTTGGCTCACAGGGCCTAAGCAAAAAGGGGAGGCAAGGTAAGGTTTTTTTTAATCTTTCTTATTTTTTTTTCTCTGGGTTACTAAAAAGGGGCAAGCATGGGTGTGAGGCCAGCATGTTGTTGCCAGTGTAACATGTGGGAGGTCTTGGAGGCTCCTGGTGTCCCAGATGTCCATACCTGTGATCGCTGTGTGGAGCTGCAATCCCTACGGGACCAGGTAAAAGAACTGAAAATGCAGCTTGAGGACCTTCGACTCATTAGGGAGAATGAGGAGATTATTGATAGGAGCTACAGACAAGTAGTCACACCAGGGCAAAGGGGAGAAGGCACATGGGTAACTATTAGGAAGGGGAAACCTCAGGTGATGGAAAGTACACCGGTGGATGTCCCCCTTCAAAATAAGTACTCTTGCCTGAGTACTACTGTGGGGGACAGCTCATCCAAGGGAGGCAGCGGTGGCCAGCTCCCTGGAGCTGAACAAAAACAAAAACCTAAAAAACAGAGCAAAAAGGCAGTGCTTATAGGGGACTCCCTAGTGAGGGGGGCGGACAGGCATTTTTGTGGACGCAGACGGGAGTCGCGGATGGTGGTATGTCTCCCTGGAGCTGGGATTCGGGATGTCTCTGGACGCGTCCCAGACATCCTGAAAGGGGAGGGTGAGGAACTGGAAGTTGTAGTACATATAGGTACTACTGACATAGGCAGGAAGAGGGAAGTGGACATGAAAAGGGATTATAGGGAACTGGGTAGGCAGCTGAGAGAGAGGAAAGCGAAGGTAGTAATCTCAGGATTGCTGCCTGCGCCTCGGGAGAGTGAGAGCAGGAATAGTATGAGGTGGAGGTTGAATACGTGGCTGAGGGACTGGAGCAGGGGGCAGGGATTCCGGTTCCTGGATCATTGGGACCTCTTTAGGGGCAGGTGTGACCTGTACAGCAAAGACGGGTGGCACCTGAATCCCAGGGGGACTAATATCTTGGCGGGAAGACTGGCTAGGGCTACTGGGGGGACTTTAAACTAGAAAGGTTAGGGGGAGGGAATAGTGATGTGGAGACTGGGAGCAAGGAAGTTAGCTCCCAGGTAGGGAAGGACTCTAGGCGGGATGAGAGGCAGGTTAGACGAGTGGGGGAGAAGGGAAATGTCCAGCCTGAGGGACTGAGCTGTGTCTATTTTAATGCCAGGAGTGTAGTAAATAAGGTGGATGAACTTAGGGCGTGGATTGCTGCTTGGGATTGTGATGTGGTGGCCATTACAGAGACTTGGATGTCTCAGGGACAGGGCTGGGTACTACAGGTCCCGGGATTCAGATCCTTCAGGGAGGGAGGCAAAAGAGGTGGTGGAGTGGCACTGTTGATCAGGGACAGTGTCATGGCTGGAGAGAAGGTGGATATCGAGGAGGGAATGTCTACGGAGTCTCTGTGGGTGGAAGTTAGGAATAGCAAAGGGTTGGTGACGTTGCTGGGTGTATTCTATAGGCCGCCCAATAGTGACAGGGAAGTTGAGGTGCAGATAGGGAAACAGATACTGGAGAGATGTAGAAATAACAGAGTTGTTGTGATGGGAGACTTCAATTTCCCAAACATCGACTGGAATATCCCAAGGGTAAGGGGTTTGGATGGGGAGGAGTTTGTTAGGTGTGTTCAGGAGGGTTTCCTGACACAGCACGTGGACAAGTCTACGAGAGGAGAGGTTGTACTGGACCTGGTACTAGCTAATGAACCAGGACAGATGATGGATCTCTCGGTAGGAGAGCATCTTGGGGATGGAGATCATAATTCTATCTCCTTCACCCTTGCTTTGGAAAAGGATAGGATCAGGCAGGCTAGGAAGGTGTTTGTCTGGAATAAGGGGAAATATGAAGACATCAGGCAGATGTTGGGGCGAATAAACTGGAAGGAGGTGTTCTTGGGGAAAAGCACAGAAGGAAGGTGGCAGATATTCAAGGAATGTTTGTCTGGAGCTCTGCACGACAACGTTCCGGTGAGACAAGGAGGTTTTGGTAGGACGCGGGAACCGTGGTGCACGAAGGCTGTGGTGAACATAGTCAGGAAGAAAAGAAAGGTGTATAAAAGGTTCAAAGAGCTAGGAGATGTTGGGGATCTAGAGAAGTATAAGGCTTATAGAAGAGAGCTTAAAAAGGAAATTAGGAGAGCCAGAAGGGGTCATGAGAAGGCCTTGGCTGGTAGGATTAAGGAGAATCCCAAGGCCTTCTACAAATATGTGAAAAGTAAAAGGATGGGAAGAGAAGGGATAGGACCTATAAAAGGTGAAGGGGGAAAAGTCTGTATGGAACCGGAAGAAATGGCAGAGGTGCTTAATGAGTACTTTGCCTCAGTATTCACGGTGGAAAGTGATCTGGGAGGATGCACTACAAGTTTGCAGCAGACTGAAAAGATTGAGTATGTAGATATTAAGGAAGCGGATGTGTTAGAATGTTTAAATGTTATCAAGATAGACAAGTCTCCGGGACCAGATGGGATGTACCCCAGGTTATTGTGGGAGGTGAGGGATGTCATTGCAGAGCCCCTGGTGATGATCTTTGCGTCGTCAATGGAGACGGGAGAGGTTCCGGAGGATTGGAGGATTGCGGATGTGGTCCCTATTTTCAAGAAAGGGAACAGGGATAGTCCTGGAAATTACCGACCGGTGAGTCTGACCTCAGTGGTTGGTAAGCTGACGGAGAGGCTTCTGAGGGACAAGATTTACGAGCATTTGGAGAAGTTTAGGTTGATTAGAAATAGTCAACATGGTTTTGTAAAAGGCAGGTCGTGCCTTACGAGCTTAATTGAGTTCTTCGAAAATGTGACTGAACACATTGACGAAGGAAGAGCAGTGGACGTGGTGTACATGGACTTCAGCAAGGCATTTGACAAGGTCCCACATGCAAGACTTCTTGAGAAGGTGAGAGGCCATGGGATCCAAGGGGCTTTGGCCTTGTGGATCCAGAACTGGCTTGCCTGCAGAAGGCAGAGGGTGGTTGTGGATGGCTCTTTTTCTGCATGGAGGTCGGTCACCAGTGGAGTGCCCCAGGGATCTGTTCTAGGACCCTTGCTGTTTGTCATTTTCATAATTGACCTGGATGAGGAAGTGGAGGGATGGGTGAGTAAGTTCGCCGATGACACGAAGGTCGGTGGTGTTGTGGATGGTCTGGAGGGATGTCAGAAGTTGCAGCCGGACATCTACAGGATGCAAGACTGGGCGGAGAAGTGGCAGATGGACTTCAATGTGGATAAATGTGTAGTGGTCCATTTTGGCAGATCCAACGGGATGAATGAGTACGCTATCAAAGGTAGGAGTCTTAGCTGTGAGGAAGAGCAGAGGGATCTTGGGGTCTGGGTCCATAAGACTCTCCAAATCGGCCTCCCAGGTGGAGGATGTGGTTAAGAAAGCTTATGGTGTACTGGCCTTCGTTCATCGAGGGATTGAGTTCAGGAGTTAGGAGGTAATGCTGCAGCTTTATAGGACCCTTGTCAGACCACACTTGCAGTACTGTGCGCAGTTCTGGTCGCCTCACTATAGGAAGGACATGGAAGCTATTGAAAGGGTGCAGAGGAGATTTACAAGGATGTTGCCTGTATTGGGAGGCATGCCTTACGAAGACAGGTTGAGGGAGCTGGGACTGTTCTCCCTGGAGGGACGAAGGTTGAGAGGCGACCTGATAGAGGTTTACAAGATGTTGAGAGGATTAGATAGGGTGGACTCTCAGAGACTATTTCCCAGGGCTGAAATGGTCGCGACGAGAGGGCACAGATTTAAGGTGCAGGGAAGCAAGTACAGAGGGGATGCTAGGGGAAAGTTTTTCACTCAGAGGGTGGTGAGTGAATGGAATCGGCTGCTGTCGGTGGTGGTCGAGGCGAACTCACTGGGGTCTTTTAAAAGACTTCTGGATGAGTATATGGGATTGGGGGTTATAAATAGGTCTATGGCTGGGTAGGTTTTGATGTGTTCGGCACAACTTGTGGGCTGAAGGGCCTGTTTGTCCTGTAGTGTTCTATGTAAGAGGAATTGTGTAGTTTGTAAGGAATATTGCAGGAAAAATGTTAATATATCGAATTCGGAGTGAGTTGAGTAGTGTTCCATTATATAAAGCGAGGCTGGGGAGTCCAGTGAAGAGGGGAAAGTGATGGTAGGAGTAATAGAGAGATTATCTTGTCCAGGCATAAAGT
This sequence comes from Sphyrna mokarran, assembly GCA_024679065.1. Classification (NCBI taxonomy): domain Eukaryota; kingdom Metazoa; phylum Chordata; class Chondrichthyes; order Carcharhiniformes; family Carcharhinidae; genus Sphyrna; species Sphyrna mokarran. The sequence continues at coordinate 48,326 of JAGIQG010000018.1, read as the reverse complement.
TCATCTTGGGTAACAATATAGCTGGATCACAGGTGGTAATGATGCCAACATTGGAAAATCAGAAACTGAGTTTTTGAAAGGATGCAAATTCTGATATTGTGTAGTCACAAAGTCACAGGTTAAAACAAGAGGAGAAATCAAAAACTAAAGATGAGAAAGATGTCATTCAATTAACAGAAATGATTTGCAATCGGATGGCTGGAAAAGAACAAGAATCGATGGAGAATGAGATCAATAGTCTTTATTTCAGGAAAGTTGACATAGTTACAACAGAAAGATATAGAAATAAAACAGATATAGCCCACATGTGAAAGGAATCTAAGTTATATCAGGATATTGTTACTTTAAAAATGAAAAACTTGACATATTCAGGTGGATGAAAAATGGGCAGATATTCATCAGGTGGTATTGCCAGTCGGGTAGAGAAATGAAATGTTATGAGAAGCAAAGTATCACTCAGAGGTCATTTGAGAGTAAGGAAGACACATGTTTGAATGGTGGAACAGACTTGAAGAGCCAAATGGCTCCTCAGTCTGAGGATCTTGACCCCAGGTTCTCTCAAGGGCATTACCAGACCAGAGATCTCGACACTATTTCCTCAATCCCTCGCTCTCCAGAAATTCCTGACTACACAGAACCCGACAACACAGACACAAACTGACTCACCAAACTGGCGACTCCATCTCCCTGCCGGCATTCTGTCTGCACCCACACTCAAAAACCATCCACCTCACTCACAGGATGCACTACCCATCTAATAGCTCAGCCATCAGCCACTCAGGCGATCCAGTCACCTCAGCCAGCCTGCCCACTGATCTCAGTGCTCACTCGCTCTCCCACCCTGGCCAATCCCTGGGGATTGTCCCCGTCAGGTGTTCACTATCATTCTTTGGCCATTCATTCTCTAACACTGACCATTGAAACATACTGTAAAACAGCACTTGATGTGAAAAAGTAGGCTTTTTAACTGTTCGAAATAAAGATAAAGATCAAGAACATTGGGGTGTCCCTGGGAATCAATTGATCTCCCAACATGGCTCACGTGTCTTATTTCTGGGCTTCTGGGGATTCCGTAAATGTCTGTCTAAGTTTTATAAGTTTATTGATGTCTTTTCATTTACTTTACAGGCAATTCGGTCCGCCTTGTTGACCAACAAGGGGCATAAATGCGGTGGGTCGTATGAGGGCTGCTCTTGGATGTTACTTATCTATAAGGGTGCTCGTATGTCAACATGTCGAAGCCTTTTCACTTAAGGGAGTGGATACATATTTGGGCGGCACGGTAGCACAATGGTTAGCACTGCTGCTTCACAGCTCCAGGGACGTGGATTTGATTCCCGGCTCAGTTTACTGTCTGTGTGGATTTGCACATTCTCCTCGTGTCTGCTTGGATTTCTTCACACAGTCCAAAGATGTGCAGGTTAAGTTGTTTGGCCATGCTAAAAATGCCCCTCAATGTCTTGAGATGCATAGGTTAGAGAGATTAGCGTGTATAATATGTAGGAATGTGGGGGTAAGGCCTGGGTGGGATTGTGGTCAGTGCAGACCCAAAGGGTTGAAGGGCCTCTTTCTGCACTGTAGGGTTCAATGATTCTATGATACTTCGAGAGTTGCCTAGTGCTTCACATCGTTAGTGTACGGTTAAACTGGACCAACTAATGGGTACACAACAGCTCAGTGACTATCGATGTGCTGTGCAGATATATGGATTTGGGCCTGTATCTGTGGGAGTTTGCGCATTCTCCCCGTGCTTGCGTGGGTTTTCTCCAGGCGCTCGGGTTTCCTCCCACATCCCAAAGATGTGCTCTTAGGCTGATTGCTGTTGCAAATTGTCCCTAAATTACTCTTCCCTCAATCTTCCCCTGGAAGATTTATCCTGGAAATTATAGACCGGTGAGCCTGACATCTGTTGTGGGCAAGGTCTTGGAAAGAATTATAAGGGATAGGATTTATAAGTATCTAGAGAGAAATAAATTGATTAGGGATAGTCAGCACGGTTTTGTGAAGGGTAGGTCGTGCCTCACAAACCTTATTGAGTTTTTTGAGGAGGTGACCAAAGAGGTAGATAAGGGTAAGGCAGTTGATGTAGTGTATATGGATTTTAGCAAAGCGTTTGATAAGGTTCCCCATGGTAGGCTACTGCAGAAAGTGCAGATGCATGGGATTGAAGGTGAGTTAGCAGTTTGGATTAGGAATTGGCTAGCTGATAGAAGACAGAGGGTGGTGGTTGATGGGAAATATTCAACCTGGAGTGCAGTTACAAGTGGTGTACCTCAAGGATCTGTTTTAGGGCCACTGCTGTTTGTCATTTTTATAAATGACCTAGATGAGGGTGTAGAGGGTTGGATTAGTAAATTTGCTGACGATACCAAAGTGGGGGGAGTTGTAGATAGCGAGGATGGATGTTACAGTTTGCAGAGGGACATAGATAGGTTGCAGAGCTGGGCCGTGAGGTGGCAAATGGAATTCAATACGGATAAGTGTGAGGTGATTCACTTTGGTAGGAATAACAGGCATATGAAATATAGGGCTAATGGAAGGACCCTTAATAGTGTTGTCGAGCAGAGGGATCTTGGGGTACAAGTACATAGCTCTTTGAAAGTTGGCACCCAGGTTGATAAAGTTGTTAAGAAGGCGTACGGTGTGTTAGCTTTTATTGGTAGAGGGATTGAATTTAGGAGCCGTGAGGTTATGTTACAACTGTACAAAACTCTGGTGCGGCCGCACTTGGAGTATTGCGTACGGTTCTGGTCGCTGCATTATAAGAAAGATGTGGAAGCATTGGAAAGGGTGCAGAGGAGGTTTACCAGGATGTTGCCTGGTATGGTGGGAAGGCCTTATGAGGAAAGGCTGAGGACCTGAGGTTATTTTCATTAGAGAGAAGAACTGCACACAATACTCCAAGTGCGGCCGCACTAGAGTTTTGTACAGTTGCAACATGATGCTGCAGCTCCTAAATTCAATCCCCCTAGCTTTTATTGGTAGGGGGATTGAATTTAGGAGCCGCAGCATCATGTTGCAACTGTACAAAACTCTAGTGCGGCCGCACTTGGAGTATTGTGTGCAGTTCTGGTCCCCCACATTATAAGAAAGATGTGGAGGCATTGGAGAGGGTACAGAGGAGGTTTACCAGGATGTTGCCTGGTATGGAGGGCAGGGCCTATGAAGAGAGGTTGAAGGATTTGAGGTTGTTTTCGTTAGAAAGGAGGCGGCTAAGAGGGGATCTTATTGAAGCATATAAGATGATTAGAGGTTTAGATAGGGTGGACAGTGATAGCATTTTTCCTAGGATGGAGAAAGCTAGCACGAGGGGACACAGCTTTAAATTAAGGGGTATGAGTTATAGGACGGATATCAGAGGTAGGTTCTTTACTCAAAGAGTGATTAGGGAGTGGAATGCCCTGCCTGCAGCTGTTGTAGATGCGCCAAGTTTGGTGGCGTTTAAGAGGTTAATTGATAAGTATATGGAGAAGAAGGGAATAGTTTAGTTTGGAGGGGCATTGCTTTTTATTTTGGTCGGCACAACATCGAAGGCCGAAGGGCCTGTTCTGTGCTGTAATGTTCTATGTTCTAAGGTTACGTGGTGACCTAATTGAGGCGTATAAGATGATCAAGGGATTGGATAGGGTGGATAGTGAGAGCCTTTTTCCTCGGATGGTGATGACCAACACGAGGGGACATCTCTTTAAATTAAGAGGTGGTAGTTATAGGACGGATGTCAGAGGCAGGTTCTTTACACAGAGGGTGGTGAGAGCGTGGAATGCCCTGCCTGCAGCAGTTGTGGACTCGCCTACTTTCAAATGTTCGGTGGATAGGCATTTGGATGACATTGGAATAGTTTAGGTTAGAGAGTCCACTGGCCGGCGCAACATTGAGGGCCGAAGGGCCTGTACTGCACTGTAATGTTCTATGTTCTATGTTCCCCAATGGATCTAGACAAAGGCCATAGGTAGAGGAGGGCACTCACAATGTTAAAATGGCGGCGCGGGCTCGTTGGGCCGAAGGGCCTGTTTCCCGTGCTGTGTTGTTCTTTGTTCTTTATTCTTTGCTTGCCCAAGTTTAAGATTAAATTGCCATCTTATTCTCTTTTAGATTAATTATCAACAGCTCAATCACAATTGTCTGTAAAAGTAGGAATGGATAATTACAAAAGCCAATAAGTGTCTGTTTTCATATAGAAATATTCCAACTCTTATACTCAATACACAACTAATTGCCCCGTTAATTTGTTACAATATCCCTTGTAGCAATTACTTGAACATCCATTGATCATGTTTTTATTAGCCATTATTTCAGTTTTAACAATTAATTATATTTTATAATCACTGTGCAGGAAATAGTCTGGTTGGTTTAGCAGTTCTTTCTAAACCCACAATTAATAATTCACATTGAGTCAGTGTATCTGAATCAATATCAGTGAGAATTTAATAATTTGACAAGGGAGGATATTAATAAGGTTGAAAGAGTGCAGAGAAGGTTCACAAGGACGTTGCTGGAACTTGAGAAGCTGAGTTACAGAGAGAGATTAGAACTTTATTCCCTGGAGTGTAGAAGAATGAGGGTGGATTTGATAGAGGTGTATAAGATTTTGATGGGTATCGATAGGGCGAATGCAAACAGGCTTTTTCCACTGAGGCGAGAGGAGAGAAAAAAAACAGAGGGCATGGGTTAAGGGTGAAAGGAGAAAAATTTAAAGGGAATATTGGGGCAATGGTCTTCACACAGAGAGTGGTGGGAGTGTGGAATGAGCTGCTGGATGAAGTGGGAAGTGTGGGGTCACTTTTAACATTTAACAAAAGCTTGGATGGGTTAATGGATGAGAGGAGTGTGGAGGGATATGGTGCAAGTGCAGGTCAGTGGGACTAGACAAAAAAATGGTTCGGCACAGACAAGAAGGGCCAATAGACCTGATTCTGAGCTGTAGTTTTCAATGGTTCTATGGTAATTAGCAAAACTGGTCAGCTGGTTTTCCTTCTGTCAAAGTTAGTAATGATATGCACGTTATTTCACTGTACATTTGATTTCAATTCCAACTCAATAACGAACGATATTGCTGTTTATCTCTGTATGTGTTCACCCGCCCAAGGGGCCATATTTCTAACTGTGCAGGAGATCCCATGACAAATTTTGAAATAAAAACTTCAGCTTTTGTGGTTCCTATCTTTAAGAAAGGGAACAGGGATAGTCCAGGAAATTACCGACCGGTGAGTCTGACTTCAGTGGTTGGTAAGCTGATGGAGAGGCTTCTGAGGGATAAGATATATGAAGATTTGGAGAAGTTTGGACTGATTAGAAATAGTCAGCATCGTTTTGTCAAGGGCAGGTCATGCCTTACGAGCCTAGTTGAGTTCTTCAAAAATGTGACTGAACACATTGAAGGAAGGGCGGTGGACGTAGTGTACATGGACTTTAGTAAGGTGTTTGATAAGATCCCACATGCAAGGCTTCTGGAGAAGGCGAGAGGGCATGGGATCCAAGGGGCTTTGGCCTCGTGTATCCAGAACTGGCTTGCCGGCAGAAGGCAGAGAGTGGTTGTGGATGGGTCTTGTTCTGCATGGAGGTCGGTAACCAGTGGAGTGCCCCAGGGATCTGTTCTGGGACCCCTGCTGTTTGTCATTTTCATAACTGACCTGGATGAGGAGGTGGAGGGATGGGTTAGCAAGTTCGCCGACGATACAAAGATCGGTGGTGGTGTGGAGGGATGCCAAAAGTTGCAGCGGGACATAGACAGGATGCAAGACTGGGCAGAGAAGTGACAGATGGACTTCAACGCAGATAAATGTGTAGTGGTCCATTTTGGCAGAAATAATGGGATGAAGAAGTACAATATAAGGGGTAGGATTCTTAGCTGTTTTGTAGAGCAGAAGGATCTCGGGGTCCAGGTCCATAGGACTCTTAAATCGGCCTCGCAGGTGGAGGAAGTGGTCAAGAAGGCGTACGGTGTGCTGGCCTTCATTAATCGAGGAATAGAGTTTAGGAGTCAGGAGGTAATGATGCAGCTCTATAAGACTCTTGTCAGACCCCAGTTGGAGTATTGTGCGCAGTTCTGGTCGCCTCATTATAGGAAGGATGTAGAGGCTATTGAGAGAGTTCAGAGGAGATTTACAAGGATGCTGCCTGGATTGGGAGGCAGGCCTTATGAAGATAGGTTGAGGGAGCTGGGACTCTTCTCACTGGAGAGACGTAGGTTGAGAGGCGACCTGATAGAGGTTTATAAAATGTTGAGAGGAATAGATAGGGTGGACTCTCAGAGACTATTTCCCCGAGCTGAAATGGTCACTACGAGAGGACACAGATTTAAGGTGCAGGGAAGCAAATACAAAGGAGATGTCAGGGGTAGGTTTTTCACTCAGAGGGTGGTGAGTGAATGGAACCGACTGCCGTCGGAG
>JAGIQG010000018.1:0-41837 GCA_024679065.1 Sphyrna mokarran | reverse complement strand
GCTGGTGCCACGTGTTAGAACATAGAACATAGAACATAGAACATAGAACATTACAGCACAGAACAGGCCCTTCGGCCCTCGATGTTGCGCCGACCAATATAAAAAGCAATGACCCTCCAAACTAAACCATTCCCTTCTCTTCCATATACTTATCAACTAACCTCTTAAACGCCACCAAACTTGGCGCATCTACAACTGCTGCAGGCAGGGCATTCCACTCCCGAACCACCCTTTGGGTAAAGAACCTACCTCTGATATCCGTCCTATAACTATCACCCCTTAATTTAAAGCTGTGTCCCCTCGTGCTAGCTTTCTCCATCCTAGGAAAAAGGCTATCACTGTCCACCCTATCTAAACCTCTAATCATAGAACATAGAACATAGAACAATACAGCACAGAACAGGCCCTTCGGCCTTCGATGTTGTGCCGACCAAAATAAAAAGCAATGCCCCTCCTAACTAAACCATTCCCTTCTCATCCATATACTTATCAACTAACCTCTTAAACGCCACCAAACTTGGCGCATCTACAACAGCTGCAGGCAGGGCATTCCACTCCCTAATCACTCTTTGAGTAAAGAACCTACCTCTGATATCCGTCCTATAACTCATACCCCTTAATTTAAAGCTGTGTCCCCTCGTGCTAGCTTTTTCCATCCTAGGAAAAAGGCTATCACTGTCCACCCTATCCAAACCTCTAATTATCTTATATGTTTCAATAAGATCCCCCCTTAGCCGCCTCCTTTCTAACGAAAACAACCTCAAATCCTTCAACCTCTCTTCATAGGACCTGCCCTCCATACCAGGCAACATCCTGGTAAACCTCCTCTGTACCCTCTCCAATGCCTCCACATCTTTCTTATAATGTGGCGACCAGAACTGCACACAATACTCCAAGTGCGGCCGCACTAGAGTTTTGTACAGTTGCAACATGATGCTGCGGCTCCTAAATTCAATCCCCCTACCAATAAAAGCTAAGACTCCATATGCCTTCTTAACAACTTTATCCACTTGACTGCCTACTTTCAGGGATCTATTGACACATACACCAAGATCCTTCTGTTCCTCAACACTATTAAGAGCCCTACCATTAGCCCTATACTCTACACATTTATTGTTCCTGCCAAAGTGCATTACCTCACACTTTTCCACATTAAACTCCATTTGCCACCTCTCGGCCCAGCTCTGCAACTTGTCCAAGTCACTCTGTAAACTAAAACACCCCTCTTCACTATCTACCACACCACCAACTTTAGTATCATCTGCAAATTTACTGATCCATCCCTCAATACCCTCATCCAGATCATTTATAAAAATTACAAACAGCAGGGGCCCCAAAACAGACCCCTGAAAACATGACGTTGCGGCTCCGAAATTCAATCCCCCTACCAATAAAAGCGAAGACTCCATATGCCTTCTTAACAACCTTCTCGACTTGACTGCCTACTTTCAGGGATCTATGCACATACACACCAAGATCCCTCTATTCATCAAGACTACTAAGAATCCTACCATTAGCCCTATACTCTACACATTTATTATTCCTGCCATAGTGCATTACCTCACACTTTTCCACATTAAACTCCATTTGCCACCTCTCGGCCCAGCTCTGCAACTTGTCCAAGTCCCTCTGCAAACTATAACACCCCTCTTCACTATCTACCACTCCACCGACTTTAGTGTCATCTGCAAATTTACTAATCCATCCTTCAATACGCTCATCCAGATCATTTATAAAAATTACAAACAGCAGGGGCCCCAAAACAGACCCCTGAGGTACACCACTTGTCACCGAACTCCACGATGAATATCTCCCATCAACCACCACCCTCTGTCTTCTATCTGCTAGCCAATTCCTAACCCAATTAGCTAAATCACCCTCTATCCCATACATCTGCATTTTCTGCAGAAGTCTTCCATGGGCCACCTTATCAAACGCCTTACTAAAGTCCATATATACCACATCAACCGCCTTACCCCCATCCACCTCCTTAGTCACTTTTTCAAAAAACTCAATGAGGTTAGTAAGGCACAACCTACCCTTCACAAAACGTGTTAGTGAGGTGAGGACCATGGAGAGAGTGCAGATTAAGATGTGGATGCAGGAATGGTGTAGGAGAGAGGGTTTCAGCAACATGGATAATTGGAGCACATTCTGGGGAAGGTGGGATTTGTACAAACAGGATAGTTTACACCTGAACCAGAGGGGCAGCAATATCCTGGGAGGGGAATTTGCATTGGCTCTTTGGGTGTGTTAAACTTATTGGTCAGGGGATGGGGAAATGAGATGTACTCCAGAAGCCAGTGTTGAGGATGGTGAGGTACTGAGGAAGGTATCAAGGTCACAGGATTGTACAGGCATCAGTATGGTGGGTTGAAGTGTATCTACTTCAATGCAAGGAGCATAAGGATTAAGGTAGGGGAATTGGAGTATGGGTTGGTACTTGGGACAATGATGTTGTGGCCATTATGGAGACATGGTTAGAAAAGGGACAGGAATGGTTGTTGTCAGTTCCGGGGTATAAATGTTTCAGTAAGAGTAGGGATGGTGGTAAAAGAGGTGGAGGAATAGCATTGGTTATTCAAGGATAGTTTAACGGCTGCTGAAATGCATTTGGAAGCGATCTGCCCACTGAGGTAATATGGGCTGAAGTTACAGGGGAGGTCACAGGGTAGTTATCATGGGTGACTTTAACTTTCCAAATATTGATTGGAACCTTTATAGGTCGAATAATTTGGATAGGGCAGTTTTTGTACAGTGTGTGCAGGAGAGTTTCCTGACACAATATGTGGATAAGCCGACAAGAGGTGGGGGCCACAATGGGCTTGGTGCTGGGTAATGCTTTGTTCTATGTGTTAGATTTGTTTGTGAGGGAGCACTTTGGAGATAGTGATCACAATTCATTGTCCTTCATTATTGCAATGAAGAGGGATAGGGTCACACAGCAGGGATAATTATGATGCGATTAGGCAAGAATTAGGGAGCATAAGATGGGAGCAAAAACTGTCAGGTATGGGCACAAATGAAAAGTGGAGCTTGTTTAAGGAACAAATACTGTGTATCCTTGATCAGTATGTCGCTGTCAGGCAGGGAGGAAACGGCCAAGTGAGGGGACCATGGTTCACAAAGGAGGTTGAATGTCTTGTCAACAGGGAAAAGGAAGTGTGTGTAAGGATGAGAAAACAAGGTTCAGTTGGGTCACTTGAGTGAAACAAGGTAGCTCGGAATGAGTTAAAGAAAGGCCTCAGGAGAGCTAGGAGGGGGCGTGAGAGGTCCTTGGAGGGTCGGATAAAAGAAAACCCCAATGTTTTTTTTCTTCTTATGTGAGAAATAAAAGAATGATCAGGGTGAGGTTAGGGCCAGTCAAGGATAGTCGTGGCAACTTGTGCATGGGGATAGAAGAGATAGGAGAGGCATTGAATGAATACTTTTCTTCAGTGTTTACTAAGGAGTGGGGCCATGTTTTTGAGGAGGAGTGTGTGATACAGGCGAATAGGATGGAGGAGGTCGATGGAGAATACATCTGAGGGAAGATGTATTGGTTATTTTGAAAAAACCCAAGGGTCAGTAAGTCCACTGGCGCAGATGGGATACATCCTAGGATACATTGGGAGGCAAGGGATGAAATTGCGGAGCCTTTAGCTTTGATCTTTGGGTTGTCACTGTCCACAGGGATTGTGCCAGAGGACTGGAGAGTGGCAAATGTTGTTCCCCCCTTCAAGAAAGGACAAAGGAATGACTCTGGTAATTATAGGCGAGTTAGTCTTAATTTGGTGGTCAGTAAGTTAATGGAAAGGGTCCTGAGAGATAGGATTTATGACCATTTGGAAAGATACAGTTTAATCCAGGATAGTCAACACGGTTTCGTGAGGGGTAAATCCATCTCACAAATTTGATTGAATTCTTTGAGGAGGTAACTAAGTGTGTAGATGAAGGTAGAGCAGTTGATGTCATATACACGGATTTTAGTAAGCTGTTTGATGAGGATCCCCATGGAAGGTTCATGAAGAAAGCAAGTAAAGAGGGGTGGGATAGATGGAAATTTGGCCGATTGGACAGGTAACTGGCATATCATAGAAGACAGAAGGTGGTGGTGGAGGGAAAATTCTCAGACTGGAGGCCAGTTCCCAGTGCTGGGTCCTCTGCTATTTGTGATATTTATATTTGAATTGCAAGAGGAGTCTGAAGGGTGGGTTAGTAAATTTGCTGATGACACTAAGATTGGTGGAGTAGTCGATGCGGTGGAGGGCTCTTGCAGGCTGCAAAGAGACATTGATAGGATGAAGAGCTGGGCTGAATTGTGGCAGATGGAGTTTAACCCTGATAAGTGCGAGGTGATTCATTTTGGTAGAACAAATCTGAATGTGGATTACAGGGTCAAGAGCAGGGTTCCTAGGACTGTGGAGGGACAGAGAGATCTTGGGATTCATATTCACAGATCTCTGAATGTTGTCAAACAAGTGGATAGAGCTGTGAAGAAGGCTTATAGTGTGTTAGCGTTTATTAACAGGGGGCTTGAGTTTAAGAGCTGTGGGGTTATGCTGCAACTATACAGGATCTTGGTGAGACCACATTTGGAATATTCAGTTTTGTTCACCTCACAATAAGAAGGATGTGGAAGCATTGGAGAGAGTGCAGAGGAGATTTACCAGGATGCTGCCTGGTTTGGAAGATAGGTCTTATGAGGAAAGGCTGAGGGAGCTGGGGCTTTTCTCTTTAGAGTGGAGGAGGATGAGAGGCAACTTAATCGAGGTTTATAAGATGATGAGGGGAATAGATAAAATGGACATGCAGAGACTATTTCCTCGGGTGGATGTAGCTGTTACTAGGGGGCATAACTATAAGGTTCATGGTAGGAGATATAGAAGGGATGTCCGAGGTAGATTCTTTATTCAGAGAGTGGTTGGGGTGTGGAGTGCACTGCCTGCTGTGATAGTGGATTTGGACACTTTAGGAATTTTCAAGCGGTTATTGGATAGGCTCATGGAGCACTCCAGAATGATAGGGAGTGGGATAGCTTGATCTTGGGTTTAGCACAACATTGAGGGCTATATGGCCTGTACTGTGCTGTAATGTTCTATGTTCTATGAAAAATTTGGTTCAATTTGAAATATATTATTTTAATTTGTTGAGTGAGATCTCCACTCCATGGAGCTGTCTATGTGTTTTATCTCTGTAATAATTTGAAATCAGGAAGAGTTTGGCTTTGTTTTAATGATGTCTGGTGTTCAGTGGAAGATGTGCAATTTCTCAATAGGATTTGTATTGAAAAAAAACAGGCGTCAGCTCCTTCTGAATTCAAAACATGCAGTATTTTGTGATCTATTTTTCATAAGAATGTGATTTGTTCACATTTCTATTCATCTAGAAATGAACTCTGGTTGTTATGTTTCTGTTTAAATTGTGTTGCTGTGAATCTGATCACTTTAACCCAAAACTCCTCCAATACATTCAGACACTTGGGGCCGGATTCTCCCATTCTGATCTGCAACTTTTCCGACAGGTCCGTTTGGGAGAATTTGTTTGTTGGCCTTTTTCCGGGATTTGCGCAGCATGCACCGGGAATGCACGTACGTTCCGAGAGCCGGAGAGCTGTCGGAATCCAGATACACTAGACACCAGCGGGAGGAGAGGTAATGAGATCTCTGTAATGCAGAGAGTGGATAGATTCAGGTCTCAAGCTACATTGAGAAAACAATCGCGATCCAGAACAGTTTTCCCACCAATTCAGCACTTTTGGGAAAATTCCTCTGTTTCTATCGAGTGATTGAAAAATATATTTTTCTGATCAAAATGCAGCAACTGACACTGAGCTGTCATAACATTAAATTCCAATTCAAATAGCAATTTTTAAATCTACAGTTTATTATAAATGTGTTATTACAATTATTTATATTCTTCCAATATGGTCAGTCCATCCTCAATTTGGATTGGTTTGTAAATTTTGAAATCATACTTTTTTCCCCCAATTCCATATTCTTGAGGTAACTGGTGAAGGATAGAGATCCCAGCACTGATCCTTGTGGAAAACATCTTCCCAGTAATCAGAGTCAAACCCTTTAACATCCTACTCCCTGCCTTCTCATTTTTGTAGCCAGCTTGTTGTCCATTCTGCTGCTTGTTCTCTAAGTTGATTTGCTCTGAGATTATTGAGGAGTCTGTGAAGGGTCTGACATTGATCATATTAATTCTATCATTTTTGATAAGTGCTCAAATAATTCTCTGAAATCTGTCAAGAATGATCTTTATTTTGGAAAATACACTGACTATTCTTTATCGTAGTCTTAAAATAGAAACATAGAAGCATAGAAACCAAAAACAGGAGAAGGACATTCAGCCTTTTGAGCCGCTCTACCATTCATTTTCATCATGGCTGATCATCAAATTCAATATCCTGATCCCCATTTCCCTCCATATCTCTTGATCACTTTAGACCTATGAGTTATAACTCATTTCTTCTCGAACTGAGACATTTTGTCCTCGACTACATTCTGTGGAAGTGAATTCCACACATTCATCACCCTTTGGGTGAAAAGATTTCCCTATATCTCAGTTCAAAAAAGTGTATCCCTATCCTCAAATATCATTCCTCTTTCTGGGTTCTGCCACCATTCGGAACATTCATTCTGAACCTATCCTGTTCAAAGTTTCAGTTTCTGTGAAATCTCCTCTCACACTCCTGAACTCCAGTGAATAGAACCGTAATGGGGGATTATGTTGTGGGGGATTTTAACTTTACTAATATTGATTGGAATAGCTATAGCTCTAGCTCGTTAGAGGGGTCAGTTTTCGTACAAAGTGTGCAGGAAGGTTTTTTGACTCAGTATGTAGATAGGCCAACTAGAGGTGAGGCTACATTGGATTTGGTGCTGGGCAATGAGCCAGACCAGGTGTTAGGCTTGGACGTTAGTGAACATTTTGGTGATAGTGACCACAATTCGGTTACGTTCACCTTAGTGATGGATAGGGATAGGCATGAAACTAGGGGCAGTAGTTATAGCTGGGGGAAAGGTAATTATGAGGCCATCAGGAGAGAATTAGGGTGCATAGATTGGACTAGGAAACTACAGGGACTGGGAACATCTGGAATGTGGAGCTTATTCAAGGAGCAGCTGCTGCGAGTCCTTGATAAGTATGTCCCTGTCAGGCAAGGAGGAAATGGTCGAGTAAGAGAACCTTGGTGTACGAAAAAAGTTGATTTGCTGGTTAAAAGGAAAAAGGAGGCTTATGTCAGGATGAGGCTTGATGGCTCGGTTAGTGCAATGGATAGCTATAGATTAGCCAGGAGGGAGCTAAAGAATGAATTGAGGAGAGCTAAGAGAGGACACGAGAAGACTTTGGCTGATAGGATTAAGGAGAATCCTAAAGCTTTCTTTAGATATGTTAAGAATAGAAGATTGGTTAGGACAAGATTAGGGCCAGTCATAGACCGCAGTGGGAAGTTGTGCGTGGAGCCTGAAGAGATTGGAGAGGCACTGAATAAATATTTCTCTTCGGTATTCACGCAGGGTGATGTAAATGTAGTTATGGAGAACACTGAGGTACAGGGTAGCAAGCTGTAAGGTATCGAAGTAGATAGGGAGGATGTGCTAGATATTCTCGAGGGTTTGAAGTTGGATAAGTCCCCTGGGCCGGACGGGATTTACCCTAGGATTCTCTGGGAGGCAAGAGAGGAGATTGCAGAGCCTCTGGCTCTGATCTTCAGGTCCTCGTTGGTTACAGGTGTGGTTCCGGAGGACTGGAGGATAGCGAATGTGGTCCCGTTGTTCAAGAAGGGGAAGAGAGACCTTCCAGGGAATTATAGGCCACTGAGTCTTACTTCTGTTGTGGGCAAAGTATTGGAGAGAATTATTAGGGATAGGATTTATAGTTATTTAGAGAGAAATGAATTGATTGGGGATAGTCAGCATGGTTTCGTGAAGGGTAGGTCATGCCTTACTAACCTCATTGAGTTTTTTGAGAAAGTGACCAGAGAGGTGGATGGGGTAAGGCGGTTGATGTAGTATATATGGACTTTAGTAAGGCGTTTGATAAGGTGGCCCATGGAAGACTTCTGCAGAAAATGCAGATGTATGGGATAGAGAGTAATTTAGCTAATTGGGTTAGGAATTGCTAGCAGATAGAAGACAGAGGGTGGTGGTTGATGGGAGATATTCATCTTGGAGTTCGGTGACAAGTGGTGTACCTCAGGGGTCTGTTTTGGAGCCCCTGCTGTTTGTAATTTTTATAAATGATCTGGATGAGGGTATTGAAGGATGGATTAGTAAATTTGCAGATGACACTAAAGTCAGTGGAGTGGTAGATAGTGAAGAGGGGTGTTATAGCTTGCAGAGGGACTTGGACAAGTTGCAGAGCTGGGCCGAGAGGTGGCAAATGGAGTTTAATGTGGAAAGTGTGAGGTAATGCACTATGGCAGAAATAATAAATGTGTAGAGTATAGGGCAAATGGTAGGATTCTTAGTAGTCTAGATGAACAGAGGGATCTTGTTGTGTATGTGCATAGATCCCTGAAAGTAGGCAGTCAGGTCGAGAAGGTTGTTAAGAAGGCATATGGAGTCTTAGCTTTTATTGGTAGGGGGATTGAATTTCGGAGCCGCAACGTCATGTTGCAACTGTACAAAACTCTAGTGCAGCCGCACTTGGAGTATTGTGTGCAGTTCTGGTCCCCACATTATAAGAAAGATGTGGAGGCATTGGAGAGGGTACAGAAGAGGTTTATCAGGATGTTGCCTGGTATGGAGGGCAGGTCTTATGAAGAGAGGCTGAGGGATTTCAGGTTGTTTTCGTTAGAAAGGAGGCGGATAAGAGGGGACCTAATCGAAACATATAAGATGATTAGAGGTTTAGATAGGGTGGATAGTGATAGCCTTTTTCCTAGGATGGTAAAAGCTAGCACGAGGGGACACAGCTTTAAATTAAGGGGTGATAGTTATAGGACGGATATCAGAGGTAGGTTCTTTACCCAAAGGTGGTTCGGGAGTGGAATGCCCTGCCTGCAGCAGTTGTAGATGCGCCAAGTTTGGTGGCGTTTAAGAGGTTAGTTGATAGGTATATGGAAGAGAAGGGAATGGTTTAGTTTGGAGGGGCATTGCTTTTTATATTGGTCAGCGCAACATCGAAGGCTGAAGGGCCTGTTCTGTTCTGTAATGTTCTATGTTCTATTTGTATGTAATTGGTTTAAGATCTCTCAATATGACAAACATGTTATCCCAGGGAATAACCTTGTAAACCCTTGCTGTACTCCTTCGATGGCAAAACATCCTTTCTCAGGAAAGGACACCAGAATTGTACACAATGTTTCAGGCGTGGCCTCACCAACACCCTGTACAATTGCAGCAAAATATCACTATTTATTCAAATCCTCTCGCTATGAAGGCTATCATACCCTTTGCTTTCTTTACTCCCTGTTGTACCTGCACAACTCTGGGAGGCAAGAGAGGAGATTGCAGAGCCTCTGGCTCTGATCTTCAGGTCCTCGTTGGTTACGGGTGTGGTTCCGGAGGACTGGAGGATAGCGAATGTGGTCCCATTGTTTAAGAAGGGGAAGAGAGACCTTCCAGGGAATTATAGGCGAGTGAGTCTTACTTCTGTTGTGGGCAAGGTATTGGAGAGAATTATTAGAACATAGAACAATACAGCACAGAACAGGCCCTTCGGCCTTCGATGTTGTGCCGACCAAAATAAAAAGCAATGCCCCTCCTAACTGAACCATTCCCTTCTCTTCCATATACTTATCAACTAACCTCTTAAACGCCACCAAACTTGGCGCATCTACAACAGCTGCAGGCAGGGCATTCCACTCCCTAATCACTCTTTGAGTAAAGAACCTACCTCTGATATCCGTCCTATAACTCATACCCCTTAATTTAAAGCTGTGTCCCCTCGTGCTAGCTTTCTCCATCCTAGGAAAAAGGCTATCACTGTCCACCCTATCTAAACCTCTAATCATCTTATATGCTTCAATAAGATCCCCTCTTAGCCGCCTCCTTTCTAACGAAAACAACCTCAAATCCTTCAACCTCTCTTCATAGGACCTGCCTCCATACCAGGCAACATCCTAGTAAACCTCCTCTGTACCCTCTCCAATGCCTCCACATCTTTCTTTAATGTGGCGACCAGAACTGCACACAATACTCCAAGTGCGGCCGCACTAGAGTTTTGTACAGCTGCAACATGATGCTGCGGCTCCTAAATTCAATCCCCCTACCAATAAAAGCTAAGACTCCATAAGCCTTCTTAACAACTTTATCCACTTGACTGCCTACTTTCAGGGATCTATTGACACATACACCAAGATCCTTCTGTTCCTCAACACTATTAAGAGCCCTACCATTAGCCCTATACTCTACACATTTATTGTTCCTGCCAAAGTGCATTACCTCACACTTTTCCACATTAAACTCCATTTGCCACCTCTCGGCCCAGTTCTGCAACTTGTCCAAGTCACTCTGTAAACTAAAACACCCCCCTCTTCACTATCTACCACACCACCAACTTAGTATCATCTGCAAATTTACTGATCCATCCCTCAATACCCTCATCCAGATCATTTATAAAAATACAAACAGCAGGGGCCCCAAAACAGACCCCTGATAAACATGACGTTGCTGCTCCGAAAATTCAATCCCCTCCATAAAGCGAAGACTCCATATGCCTTCTTAACAACCTTCTCGCTTGACTGCCTACTTTCGGGATCTATGCACTACACACAAGATCGCTCTATTCACTAGACTACTAAGAATCTACATTTTGCCCTATCTCTAACACATTTATTATTCCTGCCATAGTGCATTACCTCACACTTTTCCACATTAAACTCCATTGCCACCTCTCACAGCCCAGCTCTGCAATTGTCCAAGTCGCCTCTGCAAACTATACACACCCCTCTTCACTATCTACCCTCCACCGACTTTAGTGTCATCGGCAAATTTACTATCCTCCCTTCAATACGCTCATCCAGATCATTTATAAAAATTACAAACAGCAGGGGCCTAAAACAGACCCATGAGGTACACACCACTTGTTCACCAACTCCAGTGAATATCTCCCATCAACCACCACCCTCTGTCTTCTATCTTCTAGCCAATTCCTAACCAAATTCGCTCAATCACACCTCTATCCCATACATCTGCATTTTCTTTTTCTGCAGAAGTCTTCCATGGGCCACCTTAGCAAAAACGCCTTACTAAAGTCATATATACCACATCAACCGCCTTCCTCCCCCATCCCCTCCTTGTCACTTTTTTCACAAAAACCAGGTGTTAGTAAGGCAAACCTACCCTTCACAAAACGTGTTGTGAGGTGAGGACCTGGAGAGAGTGCAGTTAAGATGTGGATGCAGGAAATGTGTAGAGAGAGGGTTTTCAGCAACAGGATAATTGGACACATTCTGGGGAAGGTGGGATGTTGGTACAAACAGGATAGTTTACCACCTGACGCAGAGGGGCAGCTATCCTGGGGGTGAATTTTGCATGGCTCCTTTGGTTGTGTCCCTTATTGGTCAGGGGATGGGGAAATGAGATGTCTTCCAGAAGCCATTTGAGGATGGTGATGTACTGAGGAAGGTAATCAAGGTCACAGATTGTAACAGGGCATCAGTTGGTGGGGTTTGAAGGTGTATATACTTCAATGCAAGAGCATAAGATTAAGGTTAGGGGAATTGAGTATGGGTTGTACTTGGGACAATGATGGTGGCCCGATTATTGAGACATGGTTAGGAAAAAGGGACAGGATGGTTGTTTGTCGTTCCGGGTATAAATGTTTCAGTAAGAGTAGGGGATGGTGGTAAAGAGTGGAGAATAGCATTGGTTATTCAGGTAGTTTTAACGGCTGCTGAAATTGCATTTGGAGCGATCTGCCCACTGAGGTAATAGTGGCTGAAGTTACAGGGGGGTCCAGGTCGTTTATCATGGGTGACTTTAACTTTCCCAATATTGATGGAACCTTTATTAGGTCCGAATAATTTTGGGATAGGGCAGTTTTTGTCAGTGTGTGCAGGAGAGTTTCTCGACACAATATGTGGATAGACCACAAGAGGTGGGTCCACAATGGGCTGCTGCTGGGTAATGCTTTGTTCTATGTGTTGATTTGTTTGTGAGGGAGCACTTGGAGATAGTGATCACAATTCATTGTCCTTCATTATTGCAATGAATAGGGATAGGGTCACACAGCAGGGGGATAATTATGATGCGATTAGGCAGAATTAGGGAGCATAAGATGGGAGCAAAACTGTCAGGTATGGGCACAAATGAAAAGTGGAGCTTGTTAAGGAACAAATACTGTGTATCCTTGATCAGTATGTCCCTCTCACAGGCAGTGAGGAAACGGCCAAGTGAGGGGACAAACCATGGTTCACAAAGGAGTGTGAATGTCTTGCCAACAGGGAAAAGGAAGTGTGTGTAAGGATGATAAAACGAAGTTCAGTTGGGTCACTTGAGTGAAACAAGGTATCTCGAATAGTTAAAGAAAGGCCTCAGGAGGAGCTAGGAGGGGGCTGGAGAGGTCCCTTGAGGGTCGTATAAAAGAAAACCCAATGTTTTTTTTCTTCTTATGTAAAATAAAGAATGATCAGGGTGAGGTTAGGGCCAGTCAGGATATTCGTGCAACTTGTGCATGGGGATAGAAGAATAGGAGAGGCTTGATGAAATACTTTTCTCAGTGTTTACTACTCCACATCTATGTGAGTGGGGCCATGTTTTTGAGGAGGAGTGTGTGATACGGGCGAATAGTTGGGAGGTCGAGGGGAATACATCTGAGGGAGAGATGTATTGGGTTATTTTGCAACAAACCAAGGGTCAGTAGTCCACTGTCGCAGATGGGATACATCCTAGGAATACATTGGGAGGCAAGGATGAAATTGCGGAGCCTTTTATCTTTGATCTTTGTATTGTCACTGTCCACAGTGATTGTGCCATGTAGGACGGAGAGTGGCACAAGGTTGTTTCCCCCTTCAAGAACGGACAAAGGAATGACTCCTGTAATTCTAGGCTATTGTCTTAATTTGGTGGTCAGTAAAGTTAATGGAAAGGGTCCTGAGAGATAGGATTTATGACCATTTTGAAAGATACAGTTTAATCAATAGTCAACAAACACGGTTTCGTAGGGGTAAATCCATCTCACAATTTGATTGAATTCTTTGAGGAGGTAACCTAAAGTGGTGTAGATGTAAAGTAGAAGCAGTTTGATGTCATTATACACGGATTTGTAAGCTGTTTGATGAGGATCCCCATAGGAAGGTTTCATGAAGAAAGCAAGTAAAGAGGGGGTCGGATAGATGGAAATTTGGGCCGAATTGGACAGGTAACGGCATATCATAGAAGAACAGAGGTGGTGTGGAGGGAAATTCTCAGACTGGAGGCGCATTCCCAGTGCTGGGTCCTCTGCTATTTTGTGATATTTATATTTGAATTTGCAAGAGGAGTCTGAAGGGTGGGTTAGTAAATTTGCTGAATACACTAAGCTTGGTGAGTAGTCCGATTCGGTGGAAGGCTCTTCAGCTGCAAAGAGACTGTGATAGGATGAAGAGCTGGGCTGAATGTGGCAGATGGAGTTTAACCCTATAAGTGCGAGGTGATTTCATTTTGGGTAGAACAAATCTGAATGTGGATTACGGTCAAGGATCAGGGTTCCTAGGAGGACTGTGGAGGGACAGAGAGATCTTGGGATTCATATTCACAGATTCTCTGAATGTTGTCAAAACATTGGATAGAGCCTGTGAAGAAGGCTTTATAGTGTTTAGCGTTATTAACAGGGGGCTTGAGTTTAAGAGCTGTGGGGATTATGCTGCAAACTATACATGAGTCTGTGTTTGACCCATTTTTGAATAAGATTCAGTTTGGTTCACCTCACACTAGAAGGGCTGTGGGAGCATTGGAAAGAGAGTGCAGAGGAATTCAGGATGCTCCTGGTTTGGAAGATTGGTCTTATGAGAAAGGCTGAGGGAGCTGGGGCTTTTCTCTTTAGAGTGGAGGAGGATGAGAGGCAACTTAATCTAGGTTTATAAGATGATGAGGGAATAATAAAATGGACATTCAGAGACTCTTTCCCTCCCTCGGGTGATGTAGCTGTTCAGGGGCATAACTATAATGTTCATGGTAAGGAGATAGAAGGATGTCCGAGTAGATCTTTTTCAGAGAGTGGTTGGGGTGTGGAGTGCACTTGCTGCTGTGATGTGGATTTGGAACACTTTTAGGAATTTTCAAGCGTTATTGGGATAGCTCATGGAGCCTCCAGAATGAATAGGGAGTGGGAATAGCTTGATCTTGGGTTTAGCCACAAAACATTGAGGCTAATATGTCCTGTACTGTACTGTAATGTTTCTATGTTCTTATGAAAAATTTGGTTCAATTTGAAATATAATTATTTAATTTTGTTGGTGGATCTCCACTCATGGAGCTGTCTATGTTTTTTATCTCTGTAATAATTTGAAATCAGGAAGATTTTGGCTTTGTTTTAATGATGTCTGGTTTCGTGGAAATGTGCAATTTCTCAATAGGATTTGTATGTGTGTTGACAAAACGGCGTCATCTCCTTCTGAATTCAAACATGCAGTATTTGTGATCTATTTTTCATAAGAATGTGATTTGTGTCACAATTTCTATTCATCTAGAAAATGAACCTGGTTTGTTATTTTCGTTTAATTTGTGTTGCTGTGAATCTGATACACTTTAAAAAAACACCCAAACTCCTCCAATATCATTCAACACTTGGGCCGATCTCCCATTCTGATCTGGCAACTTTGCCGACAGTCCGTTTTGGAGAATTTGTTTGTTGGCCTTTTTCCGGATTTTGCAGCAGGCATGCACCGGGAATGCACGTTACGTTTCCGAGAGCCGAGAGCTGTCGGATCCAGATTACCCTAACACCAGCGGGAGGAGAGGTAATGAGATCTCTGTAATGCAGAGAGTGGTAATTCAAGGTCTCAAGCTAATTGAGAAAACAATCGCGATCCGAACAGTTTTTCCACCAATCACACTTTTTGGGAAAACTTCCTCGGGTTCTAATCGAGTGTTGAAAAATATATTTTTCTGATCAAAATGCAGCACTGACACGACTGTCATAAAATTAAATTCCATTCAAATAGCATTTTTAAATCTACATGTTTTATTATAAATGTGTTATTACAAGTATTTATATTCTTCCAATATGGTCAGTCCATCCTCATTGGAATTGGTTTTGTAAATTTTGAAATCATACTTTTTTCCCCAATTCATATTCTTGAGGTAACTGGTAAGGATAGGATCCCAGACTGATCCTTGTGGAAAACTCTTCCCAGTTCAGAGTCAAAACCCTTTAACAATCTCTCTCCTGCCTTCTCATTGTTGTAGCCAGCTTGTTGTCCATTCTGCTCGCTTGTTTCCTAAGATTGATTTGCTTTTGCTGAGATTAGTGAGAGTCCGTGAGGGTCTGCCATTGATCCATATTTAATTCTATCATTTTGATAAGTCTCAAATAATTCTCTGAAATCTGTCAAGAATGATCTTTAATTTTGGAAAATCACTGACTATTCTTTTCGTATCTTAAAATAGAAACATAGAAATCATAGAAGACCAAAAACAGAGAAGGACATTCAGGCCTTTTGACCGCTCTACCATTCATTTTCATCATGGCTGATCATCAAATTTCATATCCTGTCCCCATGTCCCTCCATATCTCTTTATCAACTTTAGAATACACTATGAGTTATAACTCATTTCTTCTCGAACTGAGACATTTTGTCCTCGACTAACATTCGTGGAAGTGAATTCCAACATTCTCACCCTTTGGGTGAAACGATTTCCCCTATACTCAGTTCAAAAAAAGTGGTAATCCCTATCCTCAAATATCATTCCTCTTTCTTTCTGGTTCTGCCAACATTCGACTTCATTCTGAACCTATCCTGTTACAAAGTTTTCAGTTCTGTGAAATCTCCTCTCACACTCCTGAACTCCAGGAATAGACCGTATGGGGATTATGTTTTGTGGGGGATTTTAACTTTATAATATTGATTGGAATAGCTATAGCTCTAGCTCGTTAGAGGGGTCAGTTTTCGTACAAAGTGTGCAGGAAGGTTTTTTGACTCGTATGTAATAGGCCAACTAGAGGTGAGGCTACATTGGATTTGGTGCTGGGCAATGAGCCAGACCAGGTGTTAGGCTTGGAAGTTAGTGAACATTTTGGTGATAGTGACCACAATTCGGTTACGTTCACCTTAGTGATGGATAGGGATAGGCATGAAGCTGGGGGCAGTAGTTATAGCTGGGGGAATGGTAATTATGAGGCCATCAGGAGAGAATTAGGGTGCATAGATTGGACTAGGAAACTACAGGGACTGGGACATCTGGAATGTGGAGCTTATTCAAGGGAGCTGCTTGCTGCGGAGTCCTTGATAAGTATGTCCCTGTCAGGCAAGGAGGAAATGGTCGAGTAAGAAACCTTGTGTACGAAAAAAGTTGATTTGCTGGTTAAAAGGAAAAAGGAGGCTTATGTCAGGATGAGGCTTGAAGGCTCGGTTAGTGCAATGGATAGCTATAGATTAGCCAGGAGGGAGCTAAAGAGTGAATTGAGGAGAGCTAAGAGGAGGACACGAGAAGACTTTGGCTGATAGGATTAGGAGAATCCTAAAGCTTTCTTTAGATATGTTAAGAATAGAAGATTGGTTAGGGCAAGATTAGGGCCAGTCATAGACAGCAGTGGGAAGTTGTGCGTGGAGCCTGAAGAGATTGGAGAGGCACTGAATAAATATTTCTCTTCGGTATTCACGCAGGGTGATGTAAATGTAGTTATGGAGAACACTGAGGTACAGGGTAGCAACTGGAAGTATCGAAGTAGATAGGGAGGATGTGCTAGATATTCTCGAGGTTTGAAGTTGGATAAGTCCCCTGGGCCGGACGGGATTTACCCTAGGATTCTCTGGGAGGCAAGAGAGGAGATTGCAGAGCCTCTGGCTCTGATCTTCAGGTCGTCGTTGGTTACGGGTGTGGTTCCGGAGGACTGGAGGATAGCGAATGTGGTCCCGTTGTTCAAGAAGGGGAAGAGAGACCTTCCAGGGAATTATAGGCCAGTGAGTCTTACTTCTGTGGGCAAAGTATTGGAGAGAATAATTAGGGATAGGATTTATAGTTATTTAGAGAGTAATGAATTGATTGGAGATAGTCAGCATGGTTTTGTGAAGGGTAGGTCATGCCTTACTAACCTCATTGAGTTTTTTGAAAAAGTGACTAAAGAGGTGGATGGGGGTAAGGCGGTTGATGTGGTATATATGGACTTTAGTAAGGCGTTTGATAAGGTGGCCCATGGAAGACTTCTGCAGAAAATGCAGATGTATGGGATAGAGGGTGATTTAGCTAATTGGGTTAGGAATTGGCTAGCAGATAGAAGACAGAGGGTGGTGGTTGATGGGAGATATTCATCGTGGAGTTCGGTGACAAGTGGTGTACCTCAGGGGTCTGTTTTGGGGCCCCTGCTGTTTGTAATTTTTATAAATGATCTGGATGAGGGTATTGAAGGATGGATTAGTAAATTTGCAGATGACACTAAAGTCGGTGGAGTGGTAGATAGTGAAGAGGGGTGTTATAGTTTGCAGAGGGACTTGGACAAGTTGCAGAGCTGGGCCGAGAGGTGGCAAATGGAGTTTAATGTGGAAAAGTGTGAGGTAATGCACTATGGCAGAAATAATAAATGTGTAGAGTATAGGGCTAATGGTAGGATTCTTAGTAGTTTGATGAACAGAGGGATCTTGGTGTGTATGTGCATAGATCCCTGAAAGTAGGCAGTCAAGTCGAGAAGGTTGTTAAGAAGGCATATGGAGTCTTGGCTTTTATTGGTAGGGGATTGAATTTCGGAGCCGCAACATCATGTTGCAACTGTACAAAACTCTAGTGCGGCCGCACTTGGAGTATTGTGTGCAGTTCTGGTCCCCACATTATAAGAAGATGTGGAGGCATTGGAGAGGGTACAGAGGAGTTTACCAGGATGTTGCCTGGTATGGAGGGCAGGTCTTATGAAGAGGCTGAGGGATTTGAGGTTGTTTTCGTTAGAAAGGAGGCGGCTAAGAGGGACCTAATCGAACATATAAGATGATTAGAGGTTTAGATAGGGTGGACAGTGATAGCCTTTTTCCTAGGATGGAGAAAGCTAGCACGAGGGGACACAGCTTTAAATTAAGGGTGATAGTTATAGGACGGATATCAGAGTAGGTTCTTTACCCAAAGGGTGGTTCGGGAGTGGAATGCCCTGCCTGCAGCAGTTGTAGATGCGCCAAGTTTGGTGGCGTTAAGAGGTTAGTTGATAAGTATATGGAAGAGAAGGAATGGTTTAGTTTGGAGGGGCATTGCTTTTTATATTGTCGGCGCAACATCGAAGGCCGAAGGGCCTGTTCTGTGCTGTAATGTTCTATGTTCTATTTGTATGTAAATTTTTAAGATCTCTCAATATGACAAACATGTTATCCCAGGGAATAACCTTGTAAACCCTGCTGATACTCCTTCGATGGCCAAACATCCTTTCTCAGGAAAGGACACCAGAATTGTACACTGTTTCAGGCGTGGCCTCACCAACACCCTGTAACAATTGCAAGCAAAAACATATCACTATTTATTCAAATCCTCTCGCTATAAGGCTATCATACCCTTTGCTTTCTTTACTCCGTGTTGTACCTGCCAACGCTGAGGCAAGAGAGGAGATTGCAGAGCCTCTGCTCTGATCTTCAGTCATCGTTGGTTCCGGGTGTGGTTCCGGAGGCTGGAGATAGCGAATGTGGTCCCATTGTTTAAGAATGGGAAGAGAGACCTTCATGGAATTATAGGCGAGTGAGTCTTACTTCTGTTTGGGCAAGGTATTGGGGAGAATTATAGAACATAGAACAATCAGCACAGAACAGGCCCTCGGCCTACGATGTTGTGCCGACCACAATAAAAAGCATTCCACCTCCTAACTGAAACAACCATTCCCTTCTCTTCCAGATATTAATCAACTAACCTCTTAAACGCCACCAAACTTGGCGCATCTACAACAGCTGCAGCAAGGGCATTCCACTCCTATCAACTCTTTGAGTAAAGAACCTACCTCTGATATCCGTCCTATACTCAATACCCCTTAATTAAAGCGTGTCCCCCTCGGCTAGCTTTCCCCATCCTAGGAAAAAGGCTATCACTGTCCCCCCTTCTAAACCTCTATCATCTATATGCTTCAATAAGATCCCCTCTTAGCAGCTCCTTTCTAACGAAAACAATTAGGGATAGATTTATAGTTATTTAGAGAGAATGAATGTAATTGGGAGTCAGCATGGTTTTTCGTGAAGGGTAGGTCATGCTTCTAACCTCATTGAGTTTTTTCAAAAGTGACCAAAGAGGTGGATGGGTGTAAGGCGTTTGTGTATTATATAATGGACTTTAGTAGGCGTTGATAAGTGGCCCATGGAAGACTTCTACAGAAAATGCAGATGTGTGGAATAGAGGGTGTTTATCTAATTGGATTAGGACTTGGCTAGCAGATAGAAGACAGAGGGTGGGTGGTTGATGGGAGATATTCATCGTGGAGTTCGTGACAAGTGGTGTACCTCAGGGGTCTGTTTGGGCCCCTGCTGTTTGTAATTTTATAAATTATCTGGATGATGTATGAGGGATGGATCAGTAAATTTGCAGATGACACAAATCGGTGGAGTGGTGATAGTGAAGGGGTGTTATAGTTTACAAGTGACTTGGAAAGTTGCAGAGCTGGGCCGAGAGGTGGCAAATGGAGTTTAATGTGGAAAAGTGTGAGGTAATCCACTTTGGCAGGACTAAATGTGTAAGTATAGGGCTAATGGTAGGGCTCTTAATAGTGTTGAGGAACAGAAGATCTTGGTGTATGTGTCAATAGATCCCTGAAAGTAGGCAGTCAAGTGGATAAAGTTGTTAAGAAGGCATATGATTCTAGCTTTTATTGGTAGGGGATTGAATTTAGGAGCCGCAGCATTCATGTTGCAACTGTACAAAACTCTAGTGCGTCGCACTTGGAGTATTGTGTGCAGTTCTGGTCCCCACATTATAAGAAAGATGTGGAGGCATTGGAGAAGGGTACGAGGAGGTTTTACCAGGATGTTGCATGGTATGGAGGGCAGGTCCTATGAAGAGATGTCGAAGGATTTGAGGTTGCAAGTCTTATGAGGAGAGGCTGAGGGATTTGAGGTTGTTTTCGTTAAAAAGGAGGAGGCTAAGAGGGGACCTGATTCGAACATATAAGATGATTAGAGGTTTAGATAGGGTGGACAGTGATAGCCTTTTTCCTAGGATGAAAAAAGCTAGCACGAGGGACACAGCTTTAAATTAAGGGGTGATAGTTATAGGACGGATATCAGAGGCAGGTTCTTTACCCAAAGGGTGGTTCGGGAGTGGAATGTCCTGCCTGCAGCAGTTGTAGATGCGCCAAGTTTGGTGGCGTTTAAGAGGTCAGTTGATAAGTATATGGAAGAGAAGGGAATGGTTTAGTTTGGAGGGGCATTGCTTTTTATATTGGTCGGCGCAACATCGAAGGCTGAAGGGCCTGTTCTGTGCTGGAATGTTCTATGTTCTATGTTCTATGTTCACACTTACTTTCAGAGACTGATGCACAAAGTCTCCAAGGTCTCGCTGAGTATCCACGTCCTCCCATTTACACCCATTAAAATAATAATCTGTCTTCCTATTATTGCTACCAAAATGGATAACTTCACATTTATCCACATTATATTGCATCTGCCATGTAAATTCCCACACCCTCGGCCTGTCCAAATTATATTGAAGCATCTCTGTATCCCCCTCACAGCTCATCCTCCCACTCAACTTTATATCATCGAATACTTTGAGATGATACACCCAATGCCCTCTTCCAAAACATTGATATTTAATGTGTAGAGTTTGAATCCGAGCCTACATCCCTGTGGAACCCCATCAGTCACTGACTGCCAATCACAAAACGTGTTCGTTGATGCAATTATTTGCTTCCACTCTCCTCACCAGCATTTATCCATTTCAAGGCATTACTTGTAATCTAATGTCTGCTAATCTTTCATCATAATTCTGTTCCATGAGATTTTGTTGAAAGATTTCTGAAAGTCAAAATAAACCATATCCACTGATTCTCCTCTGTCAATTCTACTAATTACATCCTCAAACCATTCCAATATATTCGTCTAATAAGACTTCCGTTTGCTAATCCATGCTGACTTTATCTGATTATACAAATGCCGAGTTATGAAATCCTTGAGAATGGACTTGAGCAAACTTCCCACCCAATACAGATGTTAGGCTCATTGCTCAATAATTCCCTGTATTCGCTCCAAATGCCTTTTTGAATATCAGTTTTACATTAGCCACACTACAATCTACAGAAACTATTCAGGGTCGAAATAATTTCAGGAAGAATAAACACCAATGGAAATATTACTTCCAACACTACTTCCTTCAGTACTTTGGGATGAAGATTATCAGGACCTGGAGATTTACCCATCTTCAATCTCATCAATTTTCCCAAAATGATGTTTCTTCTCATGTTAATTTCCTTCACCTCCCCCAAAATATGTTTTGCTCAGGCACTTTGGGTACATTATTTATGTTTGCTTTTATGAAGATTGAAGCAAAGTGCAAATTGAATTCCTTCAATTCCTATAATTGTCTAATTTTCTCTTATAGAGTTGGTTCATTTACTTAGTTTCATATTGTTGAATTTGTGACTGGATGGTTATTTTTTGATATTATTCCATTTGCTGTTTTAAAAGAAGAATAACACGTACCATCCACTGAGCAAAGAAACAATCCAAGATCAAACTATCCCACTCCCTATCATTCTGGTGTGCTCCATGAGCCTATCCAATAACTGCCTGAAAGTTCCTAAAGTGTCCGATTCCACTATCACAGCAGGCAGTGCATTCCACACCTCAACCACTCTCTGAGTGAAGAATCTACCTCGGACATCCCTCCTATATCTCCCATCATGAACCTTATAGTTATGTCCCCTAATAACAGCTATATCCACCCGACAAAATAGTCTCTGCACGTCCACTCCATCAAGCCCCCTCATCATCATATAAACCTAGATTAAGCTGCCTATACAGAGAGAGAGAGAAACGGAGAGAAAATGAGAGAGAAAATCCACAGGAATCAGGCAATGAAATCCTCCTCCCACTACCCTCAGAATTAAAATACAGAACCTGTGCCTCATTTAAGATCCCTATACCCTGCATGTCCTTAATAAATATGTACCTGCCAGGCAGGGAGGAAGTGGTCGAGTGAGGGAACCATGGTGTACTTGGGAAGTTGAATCTCTGGTGAAGAGGAAGAAGGAGGCTTATATAATGATGAGACGTGAAAGCTCAGTTAGGGCACTGGAGAGCTATAAATCAGCCAGGAAGGAGCTAAAGAGGGAGTTGAGAAGAGCTAGAAGAGGACACGAGAAGACTTTGGCGGATAGGATTAAGGAGAATCCTAAAGCTTTTTACAGGTATATAAATAATAAAAGATTGGTTAGGGCAAGATTAGGGCCAGTCAGAGATAGCAGTGGGAAGTTGTGCGTGGAGCCTGAGGAGATAGGAGAGACACTGAATGAGTATTTTTCATCAGTATTCACGCAGGAGAAAGACAATGCTGTCGGGGAGAATACTGCGATACCAGGTTGTAGACTGGGCAGGATTGAGGTTCATAAGGAGGAGGTGTTAGCAAATCTTGAGGGTAGGAAAATTGATAAGTCCCCTGGGCCAGATGGGATTTACCCTAGGATTCTCTGGGAGGCTCGAGAGGAGATTGAAGAGCCTTTGGCTTTGATCTTCATGTCGTCATTGGCTACAGGTATAGTGCCGGAAGACTGGAAGATGGCAAATGTTGTCCCTTTGTTCAAAAAGGGGAGTAGGGACCATCCTGGAAATTATAGACCGGTGAGCCTGACTTCTGTTGTGGGCAAAGTCTTGGAAAGAATTATAAGGGATAGGATTTATAAGCATCTAGAGAGAAATAAATTGATTAGGGATAGTCAGCACGGTTTTGTGAAGGGTAGGTCGTGCCTCACAAACCTTATTGAGTTTTTTGAGGAGGTGACCAAAGAGGTAGATAAGGGTAAGGCAGTTGATGTAGTGTATATGGATTTTAGCAAAGCGTTTGATAAGGTTCCCCATGGTAGGCTACTGCAGAAAGTGCAGATGCATGGGATTGAAGGTGATTTAGCAGTTTGGATTAGGAATTGGCTAGCTGATAGAAGACAGAGGGTGGTGGTTGATGGGAAATATTCAACCTGGAGTGCAGTTACAAGTGGTGTACCTCAAGGATCTGTTTTAGGGCCACTGCTGTTTGTCATTTTTATAAATGACCTAGATGAGGGTGTAGAGGGTTGGATTAGTAAATTTGCTGACGATACCAAAGTGGGGGGAGTTGTAGACAGCGAGGATGGATGTTACAGTTTGCAGAGGGACATAGATAGGTTGCAGAGCTGGGCCGTGAGATGGCAAATGGAATTCAATACAGATAAGTGTGAGATGATTCACATTGGTAGGAATAACAGGCACATGAAATATAGGGCTAATGGAAGGACCCTTAATAGCGTTGTCGAGCAGATGGATCTTGGGATACAAGTACATAGCTCTTTGAAAGTTGGCATCCAGGTTGATAAAGTTGTTAAGAAGACGTATTGTGTGTTAGCTTTTATTGGTAGAGGGATTGAATTTAGGAGCCGTGAGGTTATGTTACAACTGTACAAAACTCTGGTGCGGCCGCACTTGGAGTATTGCGTACAGTTCTGGTCGGCGCATTACAAGAAAGATGTGGAAGCATTGGAAAGGGTGCAGAGGAGGTTTACCAGGATGTTGCCTGGTATGATGGGAAGGCCTTATGAGGAAAGGCTGAGGGACCTGAGGTTATTTTCATTAGACAGAAGAAGGTTACGCGGTGACTTAATTGAGGCATATAAGATGATCAAAGGACTGGATAGGGTGGATAGTGAGATTCTTTTTCCTCAGATGGTGATGACCAACACGAGGGGGCATAACTTTAAATTAAGAGGTGGTAGTTATAGGACGGATGTCAGAGGCAAGTTCTTTACACAGAGGGTGGTGAGAGCGTGGAATGACCTGCCTGCAGCAGTTCTGGACTCGCCTACTTTGGGTGCATTCAAATGTTCGGTGGATAGGCATATGGATGATATTGGAATAGTTTAGGTTAGAGGGTCGACTGTCCGGTGCAACATCGAAGGCCGAAGGGCCTGTACTGCGCTGTAATGTTCTATGTTCTATGTTCTAATCTCCAAATCAATTACTCACTCTTCATCTTCATAAAAACAAAATCATATATGGTTGCTCATCCCCAAGGTGTCTTGCACAGGTTTATTGGCAATGAGGGTATTGAGGGATGGATTAGTAAATTTGCAGATGACACAAAAGTCGGTGGAGTGGTAGATAGTGAAGAGGGGTGTTATAGTTTGCAGAGAGACTTGGACAAGTTGCAACTTAATGTTACGTTGCAACTGTACAAAACTCTAGTGCGGCCGCACTTGGAGTATTGTGTGCAGTTCTGGTCCCCACATTATAAGAAAGATGTGGAGGCATTGGAGAGGGTACAGAGGAGGTTTACCTTGATGTTGCCTGGTATGGAGGGCAGGTCTTATGAAGAGAGGCTGAGGGATTTGAGGTTGTTTTCATTAGAAAGAAGGCAGCTAAGAGGGGACCTTATCGAAACATAAGATGATTCGAGGTAGTGATAGCCTTTTCCCTAGAATGGAGAAAGCTAGCACGAGGGGACACAGCTTTAAATTAAGGGGTGATAGTTATAGGACGGATATCAGAGGTAGGTTCTTTACCCAAAGGGTGGTTTGGGAGTGGTATGCCCTGCCTGCAGCAGTTGTAGATGCACCAAGTTTGGTGGCGTTTAAGAGGTTAATTGATAGGTTTATGGAAGAGAAGGGAATGATTTAGTTTGGAGGGGCATTGCTTTTTATTTTGGTCGGCGCAACATCGAAGGCCGAAGGGCCTGTTCTGTGCTGTTATGTTCTATGATTCCTTCTCTCTTATTGGTTTTTCCACATATTGGTCAAGAAAATCATCCCATTTACACTGCAGGAATTCCTCCTCTAGGGCATTGTGACTAATTTGATTTGCCTAATCTGTGTGCAAATTAAAATCACTCATGATCACCAATATTCACTTATCACAAATCTCTAATTTCATGTTTAATGCCATTTCCAACATCACCATTGCAGTTTGAGGGTCTGTATATGACACCCACTAATGATTTTTGTCCCTTGGTATTTCTTAGCTCTCCCCGTACAGACTCCACATTGTCAGAGCGAATATTCTTTCTTACTGTTGTGTTAATTTTCTCTTTAACCAGCAGTGCCACTCCATCACCTTTATACTTGTCCTTCCTAAGTATTGAATACCCCAGGGAACATTCAGTTCCCATCCCTGGTCACCCTGCAGCCATGCCTCTGTAATCCCAATTATACCACATCAGTTAGAACATAGAACACTACAGCACAAACAGGCCCTTCGGCCCACAAGTTGTGCCGATCACATCAAAACCTACCCACCCATAGACCTATTTATAACCCCCAATCCCATTGGATCCCAGATACTCATCCAGAAGTCTTTTAAAAGACCCCAGTGAGTTTGCCTCGACCACCACCGATGGCAGCCGATTCCATTCACTCACCACCCTCTGAGTCAAAAACTTTCCCCTAGCATCCCCTCTGTACTTGCTTCCCTGCACCTTAAATCTCTGCCCTCTCGTCGCGGCCATTTCAGCCCTGGGAAATAGTCTCTGAGAGTCCACCCTATCTATTCCTCTCAACATCTTGTAAACCTCTATCAGGTCGCCTCTCAATCTTTGTCTCTCCAGGGAGGGGTCTGTTTTGGGGCCCCTGCTGTTTGTAATTTTTATAAATGATCTGGATGAGGGTATTGAGGGATGGATCAGTAAATTTGCAGATGATACTAAAGTTGGTGGTGTGGTAGATAGTGAAGAGGGGGTGTTTTAGTTTACAGAGTGACTTGGACAAGTTGCAGAGCTGGGCCGAGAGGTGGCAGATGGAGTTTAATGTGGAAAAGTGTGAGGTAATGCACTTTGGCAGGAACAATAAATGTGTAGAGTATAGGGCTAATGGTAGGGCTCTAATAGTGTTGAAGAACAGAAGGATCTTGGTGTATGTGTCAATAGATCCCTGAAAGTAGGCAGTCAAGTGGATAAAGTTGTTAAGAAGGCATATGGAGTCTTAGCTTGTATTGGTAAGGGGGATTGAATTTAGGAACCGCAGCATCATGTTGCAACTGTACAAAACTCTAGCTCTAGTGCGGCCGCACTTGGAGTATTGTGTGCAGTTCTGGTCGCCACATTATAAGAAAGATGTGGAGGCATTGGAGAGGGTACAGAGGAGGTTTACCAGGATGTTGCCTGGTATGGAGGGCGTCCTATGAAGAGAGGTTGAAGGATTTGAGGTTGTTTTCGTAGAAAGTAGGCAGCAAGAGTGGGGTTCGATTGAAGCATAGAAGATGATTAGAGGTTTAGATAGGGTGGACAGTGTAGCCTTTTTCCTAGGATGGCGAAAGCTAGCACGAGGGGACACAGATAAAGCTTTAATTAAGGGGTATGAGTTAATAGACGGATATCAGAGTCGGTTCTTTACTCAATGTGTTAGTTAGTGGAATCCTGCCTGCAGTTGTTGTAGAATGCGCCAAGTTTTGGTGGCGTTTAAGAGGTTATTGATAAGTATATGGAAGAGAAGGGAATGGTTTTTATTTTGGATGGGCATTGCTTTTTATTTTGGTCTGCACAACATCGAAGGCCGAGGGCCTGGTTCTGTTCTTGTATTGTTCTATGTTATATTTCGAACAGTCCCAGCTCCCTCACCTGTCTTCATAAGGCATGCCTCCCAATCCAGGCAACATCCTTGTAAATCTCCTCTGCACCCTTTCAATAGCTTCCACGTCCTTCCTATAGTGAGGCGACCAGAACTGCGCACAGTACTCCAAGTGTGGTCTGACAAGGGTCCTATAAAGCTGCAGCATTACCTCCTGACTCCTGAACTCAATCCCTCGATGAATGAAGGCCAGTACACCGTAAGCTTTCTTAACCACATCCTCCACCTGGGAGGCCGATTTGAGAGTCTTATGGACCCGGACCCCAAGATCCCTCTGCTCTTCCACACAGCTAAGACTCCTACCTTTGATAGTGTACTCATTCATCCCGTTGGATCTGCCAAAATGGACCACAACACATTTATCCGCGTTGAAGTCCATCTGCCACTTCTCCGCCCAGTCTTGCCATCCTGTCGATGTCATGCTGCAACTTCTGACATCCCCCCAGACCATCCACAACACCACCGACCTTCGTGTCATCGGCGAACTTACTCACCCATCCCTCCACTTCCTCATCCAGGTCATTTATGAAAATGACAAACAGCAAGGGTTCTAGAACAGATCCCTGGGGCACTCCACTGGTGACCGACCTCCATGCAGAAAAAGAGCCATCCACAACCATTAGGAATGATCAGATGTCAAATGAATACATACTGAAGAGATGGTGTCAGGGAGAGGATTCCAGATTCCTGGAGTATTGGGTGCGGTTCCATGGAATATGGGACCCGTACAAACTGGACAAGTTACACTTGGGCAGGAGTGGTGCTATTGTGAGAGCAGTATGAAAAGAGAAACCATTCAAACTGGGAAATCGGGAAAAATATTGGGAGCAAGAGAAACAATGTTAAAAAAGACCAGCGAAAAGGCTCTGTACCTTAATGTGTGGAACATTTACTACAAAGTGGATGAACTAATGGCTCACATCGAGGTAAACCGACGCAAACGATGCGTCGTCGATGGACACGGGAGAGGTTCCGGAGGATTGGAGGATTGCGGATGTGGTCCCTATTTTCAAGAAAGGGAATAGGGATAGTCCTGGAAATTACCCACCGGTGAGTCTGACCTCAGTGGTTGGTAAGCTGATGGAGAGGCTTCTGAGGGACAAGATTTATGAGCATTTGGAGAAGGTTAGGTTGATTAGAAATAGTCAGCATGGTTTTGTAAAAGGCAGGTGGTGCCTTACGAGCTTAATTGGGTTCTTCGAAAATGTTACTGAACACATTGATGAAGGAAGAGCAGTGGACGTGGTGTACATGGACTTCAGCAAGGCATTTGACAAGGTCCCACATGCAAGACTTCTTGAGAAGGTGAGAGGCCATGGGATCCAAGGGGCTTTGGCCTTGTGGATCCTTCCACATCCTGTGGAAACAAATACAGTATTTAAACAGCCCTCATATATCCCGCTATCTGCAGACAGCTCATGTGGCTGTCCAAGAGACCCTTAAACAACCCTAGCGTGCCTGCTCCCACCACCTTACTTGGTAGTGCATTCCACACCCCCACTACCCTTTGTATGAAAAAATGCCTTCTAATATTAGTCTTATACATAGCCCCCCTCACCCTAAGGCCGTGACCCCTCGTTCTATCCGAATCTAATGGTGGAAAAAGCTTACCACCATTTGCGGCCGCACTTGGAGTATTGTGTGCAGTTCTGGTCGCCACATTATAAGAAAGATGTGGAGGCATTGGAGAGGGTACAGAGGAGGTTTACTAGGATGTTGCCTGGTATGGAGGGCAGGTCCTATGAAGAGAGGTTGAAGGATTTGAGGTGTTTTCGTTAGAAAGGAGGCGGCTAAGGGGGGATCTTATTGAAGCATATAAGATAATTAGAGGTTTGGATAGGGTGGACAGTGATAGCCTTTTTCCTAGGATGGAGAATGCTAGCACGAGGGGACACAACTTTAAATTAAGGGGTATGAGTTATAGGACGGATATCAGAGGTAGGTTCTTACTCAAAGAGTGATTAGGGAGTGGAATGCCCTGCCTGCAGCTGTTGTAGATGCGCCAAGTTTGGTGGCGTTTAAGAGGTTAATTGATAAGTACATGGAAGAGAAGGGAATGGTTTAGTTTGGAGGGGCATTGCTTTTTATTTTGGTTGGCACAACATCGAA
This sequence comes from Sphyrna mokarran, assembly GCA_024679065.1. Lineage (NCBI taxonomy): Eukaryota > Metazoa > Chordata > Chondrichthyes > Carcharhiniformes > Carcharhinidae > Sphyrna > Sphyrna mokarran. Next base: position 12,896 of record JAGIQG010000018.1, on the reverse strand, counting down.
GGCCGAAGGGCCTGTTCTGTGCTGTATTGTTCTATGTTCTATGTTCTACTCTATCTATACCCCTCATAATCTTATATACCTCTAATAGATCCCCTCTCAGCCGACGTCTTTCAAGGGAAAACAACCCCAGTGCGTTCAACCTTTCCTCGTAAGACCTTCCATACCAGGCAGCATCATGGTAAATCTCCTCTGCACTCTCTCCAGGGACTCCACATCCTTCCGGTAGTACGGCGACCAGAACTGGACGCAGTACTCCAAGTGAGGCCTAACTAACGTTCTATACACTTGCAACATTAGACTCCTACTCTTGTATTCTATACCCCTTCCTATGAAGGCTAACATACCATACGCTTTTTTTTTACCACATTCTCCACCTGTACTGACACCTTCAGAGACTTGTGAACTTGCACCCCCAGTCTCTCTGCATCTCTATACTCCGGATAGTTTTACCTTTTATCCTATAACTCCCCTCTACATTATTCCGGCCAAAATGCATCACCTCGCATTTATCCGGATTAAATTCCATTTGCCATCTATCTGCCCATTCTACCAGCCTATCTATGTCCTGTTGTATTGCCTGGCACTGCTCCTCAGTCCCCACCAATCCAAGTATCTTAGTGTCATCAGCAAATTTGCTGATCACACCACCTACCCCCCTCTTCCAAGTCATTTATATAAATCACAAATAGAAGAGGTCCTAGTACTGAGCCCTGTGGCACACCACTAGTGACTGACCTCCAGTTGGTAAAACAGCCTTCCACTAATACCCGCTGTCTCCTCCTTCCAAGCCAGTTCTCAACCCATCTACATACCTGGCCCTGTATCCCATGCGCTTTAACCTTTTTTATCAGCCTACCCTGGGGAACCTTGTCAAACGCCTTACTGAAATCCATGTAGACGACATCAACGGCTTGTCCTTCATCAACTGTTCTTGTCACCTCTTCAAAAAATTCCACTAGATTCATAAGGCACGACCTCCCCTTAACGAAGCCATGCTGCGTATCCCTGATCAGATCGCAGCGCTCCAGATGCTCATACATCCTGTCCCTGAGGATCCTCTCCATTAGCTTACCTATAACTGAAGTCAAGCTCACTGGCCTATAGTTCCCTGGGTTATCCCTCTGACCTTTTTTAAACAACGGTACTACATTTGCAATCCTCCAGTCCTCTGGGACCTCACCTGTGTCCAAAGAAGAGACAAAGATTTGCGTCGGAGGCCCAGCAATGCCATCCCTCACCTCCCTTAGCAGCCTGGGATAAATACCATCAGGGCCCGGAGCTTTATAAGTCTTTATGTTACCTAAAAACCCCAACACTTCGTCCCTCGTAATGATTATTTCCTTTAACGGGTCCTCAAAACCTGCATCAGATATCAGGCCCCTCTCCCGCGTGAATACCGACGCAAAGTATTCATTCAGGATCTCCCCCATCCCCTCAGGCTCTAAGCATATTTCCCCTCCTCTGTCCCTGAGAGGTCCAATCTTCCCTCTAACCATCCTTTTGCTCCTTACATAGGAGTCAAATGCCTTAGGATTTTCCTTAATCCTACCTGCCAAAGCCATTTCGTGGCCCCTTTTTGCCTTTCTGACACCCCTTTTAAGATCCCGTCTACACTCTATATTTTTCCAGAGCTGCCTCTGTCCCCAATTGCCTGGATCTAACGTACGCCTCCCGCTTCTTCCTGACCAAGTCCTCAACATCCCTAGTAACCCACGGTTCTCTAATCCTACCCTTCCCAACCTTCCTCCTTACCAGCACGTGTCTATCCTGCAAAAATTTTAGTTTTCTCTTGAAAGATTCCCACATGTGCAGCGTCGACCTACCCTCGAACAACTTATCCCAGTCGGTATCCTTAAGATCCTGCCTAATCTGTCTATATCTAGCCCTCCCCCAGTTTAACGCCCTCCCCTTAGGGCAGGCTTCATCTTTTTCCATTAATACCCTAAAGCAGACAGAGTTGTGGTCACTATTAGACACATGCTCTCCTACTACAACGTCAACCACCTGCCCTGGCTCATTCCCAGAACCAGATCCAGTATAGCCCCCTCTCTAGTCGGGCTATCCACATACTGCTCCAAGGACCCTTCTAAAACACACTGTACAAATTCCTCCCCGTCCGCACCTTCCGCTCTCGGCACCTTCCAATCTACTGCAGGGAAATTGAAACCTCCCTTTACAACTACCCTATTCTTCCTACACTTATCTAAAATTTCCCTACAGATCCCTTCTTCCACGGCACGTGGACTGTTGGGCGGTCTGTAGTACACACCCAACATAGTAACCTCTCCCTTCCTATTCCTCAACTCCACCCATAGTGACTCAATTCCTAACTCAGCCATACCACTCTCCCTCTGCACTGCAATGATGTGATCCTTAACTAATAACGCCACTCCCCCTCCTCTCCTCAAACCACCTCTATCATGCCTAAAACACTTATACCCCGGAATATTCAATTGCCAGTCCTGCCCTTCCTTTAGCCACGTCTCAGTCACCGCCACCACTTCTAACTTCCTCTTGAACATTATTGCCTTCAGTTCATCTATTTTGCCAGTCACACTCCTCGCATTGAAACACATGCACTGAAGGCCCTCAGGCACTCTCTGATCTTCCCTCCTACTCTCCGGAGTTACCCTGTCTCCAATCTCTCTCCCACTCCAAGTTCCCTCTATCTCCCCACCCCCCCTCCATATTAGTTTAAACCCTGCCGAAACACTCCAGCTAACCTCCCAGTTAAAATATGAGTGTCCTTCCCAGACAACTTTTCCCCGTCCCTCTTGTATAGATGCCCCTCCCTCCCGAAGACTTCCCAATGGTCTAAGAATCTGAATCCCTCCACCCTACACCAATCCCTCAACCACGCATTCAGTTGGAGCACCTCATTGTTCCTAACCCTGTCATTCCCAGGCATCGGCAGCAGCCCAGAGAATGCCACCCTGGAGGCCCTACACTTCAGCCGAGCCCCCAACTCCCTGAACTGCCTACGTATGTCCCCCTGCACTTTGCTCCTACATCTTTCTCTCCCACGTGGACTATTACATCAGCCTTAGCCCCTCCACCCTTCAAAATACCCTCTACCCTCTCCGTAACATCCTGGACCCCTGCTCCAGGGAGGCAGACTACCATCCTGGAGTCCCGCTTTTGCCCACAGAACCGCCTGTCGATCCCCTTGACCTTCCCATCCCCCACCACTATCTCACATCCCTCACTGAGGAGAGGCTGAGGGATTTGAGGTTGTTTTCGTTAGAAAGGAGGAGGCTAAGAGGGGACCTGATCGAAACATATAAGATGATTAGAGGTTTAGATAGGGTGGACAGTGATAGCCTTTTTCCTAGGATGAAAAAGCTAGCACGAGGGGACACAGCTTTAAATTAAGGGGTGATAGTTATAGGACGGATATCAGGGGTAGGTTCTTTACCCAAAGGGTGGTTCAGGAGTGGAATGCCCTGCCTGCAGCAGTTGTAGATGCGCCAAGTTTGGTGGCGTTTAAGAGCTTAGTTGATAAGTATATGGAAGAGAAGGGAATGGTTTAGTTTGGAGGGGCAATGCTTTTTATATTGGTCGGCGCAACATCGAAGGCCAAAGGGCCTGTTCTGTGCTGTAGTGTTCTATGTTCTATGTTCTATGTTCTACTCCTAGTGTCCTCCGGGGCATTCTGATCCCCTTCCCTTGCCCTCTCTACCTCAGCTGTTGCCCTACCCTTGATGTTCTGGGATGCCTCCTCTGGGGTGATCTTAGTGCCGTGACTCCTTTTCTTTTTCAACTTCCTATCTGTTACCCACCCATCCCTCCTCATAGGCCCTGGGGTCCCTTCTGGCCTGTGGTCCCTGTTCATTAGCCCCTCGTTCTCTCTGACTATAAACATATCCTCCAGTCTCAGCTCCAGCTGCCTCACCCGAGCCCTCAATCGTTGCAATTCCAAACACTTTGTGCATATGTGGGCTTTCAGGAGATGTGCTGCCTCCAAGAATGTCCACATATGGCAGCGAACACAGCGGACGCGTTTTATCATGGACCCTGACATTTTATACACCTCCTTTAGAGGTATGGGCCCTAGAGTTTGGGTGGGACAGGAGTCCAGCCACTTACCAAGTCCAAGCCTGCGGTTACCCAAGCCCAGTGAGCTTAAGCTCTTACAGCTCTCACTCTGCTCCCCGCCTCACTCCACTGCCCGCTGTCTACCTTGGCCGTATTTATATAGTCCCGCGCTTCCTTCCCAGCAGTCCCCGTGCCTATCTCCCACTACGGAGCTCCAAAATAAACAAAAAAACCCCGCGACCTAAACCTATTGATTAAAGAAAGATTTCAAACTTCAATAGTCTCAACAGCAAGCAGCCACTCTTCAAAATCACAGCTCCGGAGAACAGTGAGTCGGATGTCAGAGGTAGGTTCTTTACCCAGAGGGTGGTAGGGGTATGGAATGCCCTGCCTGCTGCAGTTGTAGATGCGCCAATTTTGGGGGTGTTTAAGAGGCAAGTGGATAGGTTTATGGATGAAAAGGGAATGGTTTAGGTGAGAGGGTCATTGCTTTTTCTTAATTGGTCGGCGCAACATCAAGGGCCGAAGGGCCTGTTCTGCGCTGTAATGTTCTATGTTCTATGTTCTAACACCTGCTCCATGATCATCCTCGGCACTGGTGCCCCACAAGGTTGTGTTACCACCCCTCGAATATATTCCTTATACACCGAGACAGTGTGACCAAATTCCCTTCCAATTCTGTTTTCAAGTTGGCTGACAACCCAACGGAAATGGGGCAGATCTCATCAGTTCTAGAATCTGGTGAATTGGTGCAGTGACAATAATCTCTCCCTCAATGTCAACAAAATGAAGGAGATTGTCATCAACTTCAGGGAGCGTAGAGAAGAACATTAATGGGATGAATTAGAAAGGGTCGAGAGTTTAGGTGTCCAGATCATCAACTACCCGCCCTGGACCCCCCATCCCTACATAATAGTTAAGAATACCGATCAATGCCTCTACTTTCTGACAAGACAAAGGAAATTTTGCTTCTCTCACTACTTTTACAGATGCCCCATAGAAAGCATTCATTCTGGTTGTGTCACTGCTTGGTATGGGCTCCTGCTCTGCCCAAGACCACAGCAAACTACAAAAGGTCATGGATGAACATAGAACATAGAACATTACAGCGCAGAACAGGCCCTTCGGCCTTCGATGTTGTGCCGACCAATTAAGAAAAAGCAATGACCCTCTAACCTAAACCATTCCCTTTTCGTCCATAAACCTATCTATTAATCTTTTAAACGCCACCAAACTTGGCGCATCTACAACTGCTGCAGGCAGGGCATTCCACTCCCTTACCACCCTCTGGGTAAAGAACCTACCTCTGATATCCATCCTATATCTACCACCCCTTAATTTAAAGCTATGTCCCCTCGTGCTAGCTTTCTCCTGAATGAGGCCCAATACATCACACAAACCACTCTCCCATCCATTGACTCTGTCTACACTTCCTGCTGTCTCAGCAAAGCAGCCGGCATAATTAGGGACACCACACATCCTGGACATTCTTTCTTCCACCTTCTTCCTTCAGGAAAAAGATACAAAAGATTGAGATCACGTATCAACTGACTCAAGAACAGCTTCTTCCCTGCTGCTGTCAGACTTTTGAATGGACCTACTTTGCTTTAAGTTGATCTTTCTCTACACCCTAGCTATGACTGTAACACTGCATTCTGCACTTTCTTATTTACTTCTCTTTGAACAGTATGCTTTGTGTGCATAATGTGGAAGAAACAATACTTTTCACTGTATGCTAATACATGGAAATATATTTAATCCAATCAAATCATTACCTTTGAGGTTGTATTTCTTAACATTTTTTCCTCACTCCCTGCATCCTGCTTTAAGGACACTTTTTATTAATCGATGTAGTTTGTATCGATGTGTACCACAACCCATTGACTGTTCACCCTCCCCTCCAGAATGTCCTTTACTCTCTCCAAAACATCCTTGACCTGAGCACCAGGGAGGCATCCTGGAGTCTTATTTACAACCACAGAAACACTTATCTATTCCCTTTAAAGTTCAATCTCTTATAAAAGTGGGGGGAGTTGTAGACAGTGAGGATGGATGTTACAGTTTGCAGAGGGACATAGATAAGTTGCAGAGCTGGGCTGAGAGGTGGCAAATAGAACATAAAACATAGAACACTATAGCACAAACAGGCCCTTCGGCCCACGAATTGAGCCAATCGCATCAATACCTACCAATCCACAGACCTATCTATAACTCCCTATGGAGTTAAAAAGTGTAAGGTGATTCACTTTGGTAAGATAACAGGAGTACAGAATATAGGGCTAATGAAAGGACTCTTAATAGTATTGATGAGCAGAGAGATCTCGGTGTACATGCGCATAGATCCCTGAAAGTTGGCAGCCAGATTGATAAGGTTGTTAAGAAGGCGTACAATGTGTTAGCTTTTATTGGTAGGGGGATTGAATTTCACAGCCGTGAGGTCATGTTGCAACTGTACAAAACTCGGGTGCGGCCGCACTTGGAGTATTGCGTACATTTCTTGGACAAGTTGCAGAGCTGGGCCGAGAGGTGGCAAATGGAGTTTAATGTGGAAAAGTGTGAGGTAATGCACTATGGCAGAAATAATAAATGTGTAGAGTATAGGGCAAATAGTAGGATTCTTAGTAGTCTAGATGAACAGAGGGATCTTGGTGTGTATGTGAATAGATCCCTGAAAGTAGGCAGTCAGGTCGAGAAGGTTGTTAGGAAGGCATATGGAGTCTTGGCTTTTATTGGTAGAGGGATTGAATTTCGGAGCCGCAACGTCATGTTGCAACTGTACACAACTCTAGTGCGGCCGCACTTGGAGTATTGTGTGCAGTTCTGGTCCCCGCATTATAAGAAAGATGTGGAGGCATTGGAGAGGTTACAGAGGAGGTTTACCAGGATGTTGCCTGGTATGGAGGGCAGGTCTTATGAGGAGAGGCTGAGGGATTTGAGGTTGTTTTCGTTAGAAAGGAGGCGGCTAAGAGGGGACTGATCGAAACATATAAGATGATTAGAGGTTTAGATAGGGTGGACAGTGATAGCCTTTTTCCTAGGATGGAAAAAGCTAGCACGAGGGGACACAGCTTTAAAATAAGGGGTGATAGTTATAGGACGGATATCAGAGGTAGGTTCTTTACCCAAAGGGTGGTTCGGGAGTGGAATGCCCTGCCTGCAGCAGTTGTAGATGCGCCAAGTTTGTGGCGTTTAAGAGGTTAGTTGATAAGTATATGGAAGAGAAGGGAATGGTTTAGTTTGGAGGGGCATTGCTTTTTATATTGGTCGGCGCAACATCGAAGGCCGAAGGGCCTGTTCTGTGCTATAATGTTCTATGTTCTATTTCTGGTCGCCGCATTATAAGAAAGATGTGGAAGTATTGGAAAGGGTGCAGAGGAGGTTTACCTGGATGTTGCCTGGTATGGTGGGAAGGTCTTATGAGGAAAGGCTAAGGGGCTCAATGTTATTTTCGTTAGAGAGAAGTGTTGTGGATGGTCTGGAGGGATGTCAAAATTTGCAGCGGGGCATAGACAGGATGCAAGACTGGCGGAGAAGTGGCAAATGGACTTCAACGCGGATAAATGTGTAGTGGTCCATTTTGGCAAGAACAATGGGATGAAGGATCAATATCAAGAGTAGGAGTCTTAGCTGTGTTGTAGAGCAGAAGGATCCTGTGGTCAGGGTCCATAGGACTCTTTAATTGGCCTCACAGGTGGAGGATGTGATCAAGAAGGCGCATGGTGTACTGGCCTTCATTAATCAAGGAAATGAATTTTAGAAGTCAGGAGGTGATGATGCAGCTTTATAAGGCCCTTGTCAGACCCCGCTTGGAGTACTGTGCGCAGTTCTGGTCGCCTCACTGTAGGAAGGACGTAGAAGCTATTGAAAGAGTGCAGAGGAGATTTACAAGGATGCTGCCTGGATTGGGAGGCAGGCCTTATGAAGATAGGTTGAGGGAGCTGGGATTCTTCTCCCTGAAGAGACGTAGGTTGAGAGTCGACCTGTTAGAGGTTTATAAAATGTTGAGAGGGATAGATAGGGTGGATTCTCAGAGTCTATTTCCCTGAGCTGAAATGGTCACTACGAGAGGACACAGATTTAAGGTGCAGGAAGCAAATACAGAGGGGATGTTAGGGGTAAGTTATTCACTCAGAGGGTGGTGAGTGAATGGAATCGACTGACGTCAGAGGTGGTAGAGGTGAACTCGCAGGGGTCTTTTAAAAGACTTCTGGATGAGTGTATGGGAACTAATGGGATAGGGAATTATCGAAAGGTCTGTGGCTTGGTAGGTATAGATGTGATTGGTGCAACTCGTGGGCTGAAGGGCCTGTTTCTGCTGTAGTGTTCTATGTTCTACGTTCTAAGGTTAGGAGGTGAAATTATTTAGACACGCAAGATGATCAGAAGGCTAGATAGAATGGACAGTGAGAGCCTTTTTCCTCGGACGGAGATGGATAACACGAGGGGACATATCTTAAAATTAAGGGGTGGTAGTTATAGGACGGATGTTAGTGGTGGTTTCTTTACCCAGAAGGTAGTAAGGGAATGGAATGCCCTGTCTGCAGCAGTGTGGACTCTCCAACTTTCAGGGCGATCAAATGGTAGTGGATAGGCATATGGATATCATTGGAATAGTTTAGGTTGGAGGGTCATTAGATTGGTTACACTGGTTGGCGCAACATCGAGGGCCGAAGGGCCTGTACTGTGCTGTAATGTTCTATGTTCTCTATTCTATAACTATTGCACTGGTACACATTTTATCTCTCCCATCTGCAGCAGAACCAACTGTGGTACAATGAGTTTGACTGCTGCCGCTTCCCCCTGATAGGTCATTCCCCTCAGCAGTATCCCAAACAGTATGTCTGTTTTCAAGGGGAATGGCTGCAGGAGATTCCTACACTAAAAGATGAAGCTTGCCTTAAGGGGAGGGTGTTAAACTGGGGGAGGGCTAGATATAGCCAGATTAGGCAGGATCTTAAGGATACTGACTGGGATAAGCTGTTCGAGGGTAGGTCGACGCTGCACATGTGGGAATCTTTCAAGGGAAAACTAAAATCTTTGCAGGATAGACACGTGCCGGTAAGAAGAAAGGATGGGAAGGGTAGGATTAGAGAACCGTGGGTTACTAGGGATATTGAGGACCTGGTCAGGAAGAAGCGGGAGGCGTACATTAGATCCAGGCAATTGGGGACAGAGGCAGCTCTGGAAAAATATAGAGAGTGTAGACGGGATCTTAAAAGGGGCGTCAGAAAGGCAAAAAGGGGCAACAAAATGGCTTTGACAGGTAGGATTAAGGAAAATCCTAAGGCAATTTACTGCTATGTAAGGAGCAAAAGGATGGTTAGAGGGAAGATTGGACCTCTCAGGGACAGAGGAGGGGACATATGCTTAGAGCCTGAGGGAATGGAGGAGATCTTGAATGAATACTTTGCGTCGGTATTCACGCGGGAGAGGGGCCTGATGTCTGGTGCCGGGTTTGAGGATTTTGAGGACCCGTTAAAGGAAATAATCATTACGAGGTAAGAGGTGTTGGGGCTTTTAGGCAGCATAAAGACTTATAAAGCTCTGGGGCAGATGGCATTTACCCCAGGCTGCTAAGGGAGGTGAGAGATGACATTGCTGGGCCTCTGACGCAAATCTTTGTCTCTTCTTTGGACACAGGTGAGGTCCCAGAGGACTGGAGGATTGCAAATGTAGTACCATTGTTTAAAAAGGGTCAGAGGGATAACCCAGGGAACTATAGGCCGGTGAGCTTGACTTCAGTTATAGGTAAGCTAATGGAGAGGATCCTCAGGGACAGGATGTATGAGCATCTGGAGCGCTGCGATCTGATCAGGGATACGCAGCATGGCTTCATTAAGGGGAGGTCGTGCCTTACGAATCTAGTGGAATTTTTTGAAGAGGTGACAAAAACGGTTGATGAAGGACAAGCCGTTGATGTCGTCTACATGGATTTCAGTAAGGCGTTTGACAAGGTTCCTCATGGTAGGCTGATAGAAAAGGTGAAGGCGCATGGGATACAGGGCCAGGTTTGTTGATGCGTTGAGAACTGGCTTGGGAGGAGGAGACAGCAGGTAGTAGTGGAAGGCTCTTTTTCCACCTGGAGGTCTGTCACTAGTGGTGTGCCACAGGGCTCAGTACTAGGACCTCTTCTATTTGTGGTTTATATAAATGACTTGGAAGAGAGGGTAGGGGGTGTGATCAGCAAATTGGCTGATGACACTAAGATGCTTGTATTGGCGGGTACTGAGGAGCAGTGCCAGGTAATACAACAGGACATAGATAGGCTGGTAGATTGGGCAGATAGAAGGCAAATGGAATTTAATCCGGATAAATGCGAGGTGATGCATTTTGGCCGGAATAATGTAGAGGGGAATTATAGGATGAAAGGTAAAACTATCCGGAGTATAGAGACACAGAGAGACCTGGGGGTGCAGGTTCACAAATCTCTGAAGGTGTCAGTACAGGTAGAGAATGTGATAAAGAAACCGTAAGGTATGTTAGCCTTCATAGGAAGGAGTATAGAATACAAGAGTAGGAGTCTGATGTTGCAAGTGTATAGAACGTTGGTTAGAACATAGAACATAGAACATAGAACATTACAGCACAGAACAGGCCCTTCGGCCTTCGATGTTGTGCCGACCAAAATAAAAAGCAATGCCCCTCCAAACTAAACCATTCCCTTCTCTTCCATATACTTATCTACTAACCTCTTAAACGCCACCAAACTTGGCGCATCTACAACAGCTGCAGGCAGGGCATTCCACTCCCTAATCACTCTTTGAGTAAAGAACCTACCTCTGATATCCGTCCTATAACTCATACCCCTTAATTTAAGCTGTGTCCCCTCGTGCTAGCTTTCTCCATCCTAGGAAAAAGGCTATCACTGTCCACCCTATCTAAACCTCTAATCATCTTATATGCTTCAATAAGATCCCCTCTTAGCCGCCTCCTTTCTAACGAAAACAACCTCAAATCCTTCAACCTCTCTTCATAGGACCTGCCCTCCATACCAGGCAACATCCTGGTAAACCTCCTCTGTACCCTCTCCAATGCCTCCACATCTTTCTTATAATGTGGGGACCAGAACTGCACACAATACTCCAAGTGCGGCCGCACTAGAGTTTTGTACAGTTGCAACATGACGTTGCGGCTCCGAAATTCAATCCCCCTACCAATAAAAGCTAAGACTCCATATGCCTTCTTAACAACCTTATCGACTTGACTGCCTACTTTCAGGGATCTATGCACATATACACCAAGATCCTTCTGTTCATCAACACTATTAAGAATCCTACCATTAGCCCTATACTCTACACATTTATTATTCCTGCCAAAGTGCATTACCTCACACTTTTCCACATTAACTCCATTTGCCACCTCTCGGCCCAGCTCTGCAACTTGTCCAAGTCTCTCTGCAAACTATAACACCCCTCTTCACTATCTACCACTCCACCGACTTTGGTGTCATCCGCAAATTTACTAATCCATCCCTCAATACCCTCATCCAGATCATTTATAAAAATTACAAACAGCAGGGGCCCCAAACAGACCCCTGAGGCACACCACTCGTCACCGAACTCCACGATGAATATCTCCCATCAACCACCACCCTCTGTCTTCTATCTGCTAGCCAATTCCTAACCCAATTAGCTAAATCACCCTCTATCCCATACATCTGCATTTTCTGCAGAAGTCTTCCATGGGCCACCTTATCAAACGCCTTACTAAAGTCCATATATACCACATCAACCGCCTTACCCCCATCCACCTCTTTGGTCACTTTTTCAAAAAACTCAATGAGGTTAGTAAGGCACGACCTACCCTTCACAAAACCATGCTGACTATCCCCAATCAATTCATTTCTCTCTAAATAACTATAAATCCTATCCCTAATAATTCTCTCCAATACCTTGCCCACAACAGAAGTAAGACTCACTGGCCTATAATTCCCTGGAAGGTCTCTCTTCCCCTTCTTGAACAACGGGACCACATTCGCTATCCTCCAGTCCTCCGGAACCACACCCGTAACCAACGACGACCTGAAGATCAGAGCCAGAGGCTCTGCAATCTCCTCTCTTGCCTCCCAGAGAATCCTAGGGTAAATCCCGTCCGGCCCAGGGGACTTATCCAACTTCAAACCCTCGAGAATTTCTAACACATCCTCCCTATCTACTACAATACTCCCCAATTTGCAACCCTGTACCTCAGTGCTCTCCATAGCTACATTTCCAGCACTCTGCGTGAATACCGAAGAGAAATATTTATTCAGTGCCTCACCAATCTCTTCAGGCTCCACGCACAACTTCCCACTGCTGTCTATGACTGGCCCTAATCTTGCCCTAACCAATCTTCTATTCTTAACATATCGAAAGAAAGCTTTAGGATTCTCCTTAATCCTATCAGCCAACATCTTCTCGTGTCCCCTCTTAGCTCTCCTCAATTCACTTTTTAGCTCCTTCCTGGCTAATCTATAGCTATCCATTGCACTAACTGAGCCTTCAAGCCTCATCCTGACATAAGCCTCCTTTTTCTTCTTAACCAGCAAATCAACTTTTTTCGTACACCAAGGCTCTCTTACTCGACCTTTTCCTCCCTGCCTGACAGGGACATACTTATCAAGGACTCGCAGCAGCTGCTCCTTGAATAAGCACCACATTCCAGATGTTCCCAGTCCCTGTAGTTCCCTAGTCCAATCTATGCACCCTAATTCTCTCCTGATGGCCTCATAATTACCCTTCCCCCAGCTATAACTACTGCCCCCAGCTTCATGCCTATCCCTATCCATCACTAAGGTGAACGTAACCGAATTGTGGTCACTATCACCAAAATGTTCACTAACTTCCAAGCCTAACACCTGGTCTGGCTCATTGCCCAGCACC
>JAGIQG010000179.1:0-61889 GCA_024679065.1 Sphyrna mokarran | reverse complement strand
GGAGGGCCGGCGCCGAGGGAGCGCCGCGCCGCGGGAGGGCCGGCGCCGCGCGAGGGCCGGCGCCGAGGGAGCGCCGCGCCGCGCGAGGGCCGGCGCCGAGGGAGCGCCGCGCCGCGGGAGGGCCGGCGCCGAGGGAGCGCCACGCCGCGGGAGGGCCGGCGCCGAGGGAGCGCCGCGCCGCGGGAGGGCCGGCGCCGAGGGAGCGCCGCGCCGCGGGAGGGCCGGCGCCGAGGGAGCGCCGCGCCGCGGGAGGGCCGGCGCCGAGGGAGCGCCGCGCCGCGGGAGGGCCGGCGCCGAGGGAGCGCCGCGCCGCGGGAGGGCCGCGCCGCGGGAGGGCTGGCGCCGAGGGAGCGCCGCGCCGCGGGAGGGCCGCACCGCGGGAGGGCCAGCGCCGAGGGAAAAGGGGCTGGTGGCTGTGTGGTAACGTCGATGGTCTCGGCCCTGGAGAAGGGGCAAAGGGACAAGGCGGGGAATTGCAGCCCCGGGTCGGCGGGGAGCGGGAGGGGTGGCTTTACCGAGTTCTGCCTTACCCACTGCCGGATTCCCTAGTCCCCCGAAGGCTCTGTTCGTCAGCTGTCCGATCGCACTGTAGGCTGGAGTCCTGCCGTAAGGATCTGCGGCACCAGGGGGAGGAGAGAGAGAGACAGAGAACACACGCAGGGGTTACAACATCAGCTCCCCGCCGTCGACCTTGACCCTTGCCTCCTCCCTCCCCCCCGTCACCTCCCTTGCGTTCTGGATGGACGTGAAGGACTGCGAGCCACCTCTCCCCAGCGTCCCACCCACGCTGGAACCCGGACTGTCGCCCAAGTGGCATGAACCGTCACGGGAGATGCCGGAGCTCTGAGGCACAGAGGGATCCGGGTGACCGAGTGCACGGGACCACCAAAGACTGGTCGGCAGGGACGGCAAGGAATTGGGAGAGCGAATCGGAAGGGGAATTCATTACAGAATCCGGGACGCTGTGTTTCTTATTTCAACAAAGACGTGGATCCGTTGCAAGCAATTCCGAGAAGACGCGGAGTATTTATTTATTGTCACAAATCGGCCGATATTAACATCGTAATGAAGTGTTTCAGGTGTTTTGGGAAGCTGTCTTTGTCTTCAAACCATTACGAGTCCCAGGAGCGTTTGACTGAAGAATTCAACTCCAGGCCTCCATCCCAGTATCTCGTGAGCATTAGTCTGTGCTCCGTTAAAACGGTTTTTGTCTGTGGGACATTTTGGTTTAGATTGGGACAGCCACAAGTAGGCTTACACTAACACTACAGTGAAGTTACTGTGAATATTCCCAAGTCGCCACACTGATGATGAATTTAGCACCGAATCTGCACATCTTTGGACACTAAGGGACAATTTAGCACGGCCAATCCACCCTAACCTACACATCTTTGGGACACTAAGGGACAATTTAGCACGGCCAATCCACCCTAACCTACACATCTTTGGGACACTAAGGGACATTAGCACGGCCAATCCACCCTAACCTACACATCTTTGGACACTAAGGGACAATTTAGCACGGCCAATCCACCCTAACCTACACATCTTTGGGACACTAAGGGACAATTTAGCACGGCAATCCACCCTAACCTACACATCTTTGGGACACTAAGGGACAATTTAGCACGGCCAATCCACCCTAACCTACACATCTTTGGACACTAAGGGACAATTTAGCACGGCCAATCCACCTAACCTACACATCTTTGGGACACTAAGGGACAATTTAGCACGGCCAATCCACCCTAACCTACACATCTTTGGACACTAAGGGACAATTTAGCGCGGCCAATCCACCCTAACCTGCACATCTTTGGACACTAAGGGACAATTTAGCACGGCCAATCCACCCTAACCTGCACATCTTTGGACACTAAGGGACAATTTAGCACGGCCAATCCACCCTAACCTACACATCTTTGGACACTAAGGGACAATTTAGCACGGCCAATCCACCCTAACCTACACATCTTTGGACACTAAGGGACAATTTAGCACGGCCAATCCACCCTAACCTACACATCTTTGGACACTAAGGGACAATTTAGCACGGCCAATCCACCTAACCTACACATCTTTGGACACTAAGGGACAATTTAGACGGCCAATCCACCCTAACCTCACATCTTTGGGACATAAGGCAGCACGGCCAATCCCCCTAACCTACACATCTTTGGACACTAAGGGACAATTTAGCACGGCCAATCCACCCTAACCTACACATCTTTGGACACTAAGGGACAATTTAGCACGGCCAATCCACCCTAACCTACACATCTTTGGACACTAAGGGACAATTTAGCACGGCCAATCCACCCTAACCTACACATCTTTGGACACTAAGGGACAATTTAGCACGGCCAATCCACCCTAACCTACACATCTTTGGACACTAAGGGACAATTTAGCACGGCCAATCCACCCTAACCTACACATCTTTGGACACTAAGGGACAATTTAGCACGGCCAATCCACCCTAACCGACACTGTGGGAGGAACTGCATGCAGACAGCGACCAGAGGCCGGGAATTGAAGCCGGGTCCCTGGCACTGTGAGGCAGCAGTGCTAACCCCGCTGTGCTGCCCCGTCCAGGGGACGGTGGGGGTGAGCGGGAAGTGGTGCTGCCACATTTGATACGAGAAGGCAGATCCAGGCAACCTTGCGGAGTTCCCAGGGGAAGCCAACATTCCCATTTGGGTCTTATTTTGGTCTCTTCCCGGCTCGCGTGGCAACCGTTAAATCCCAAAGGGGAGAATGGGAGGTCGGTTCCTGGAATCACAGGGGTGGGGTGGGGGGCTTGTACATTTCCCGGAACGGCAGTCCCTTCGCTACGGGAGGTGGGGGAGAGAGAGAGAGCTGGAGCGGGGAGAAAGGTTGAGGGAGGGTAGAGTATGCTGGCTCCTTCTCCTCCAGACTTACCGAGGTGGGGCGAGGGACTGAGGAACACGTTGAGAGCGTTCGGGGAGACAAACGGTGAGGATGCTGTGTGCCCAGGATCTGAAATGAGAGACAGAGAGAGAGGGGGGGGGGGGGCGTACTAAGTGGCAAGTTAATATTCACGCTACAAGTGCCAGGCAATGCCCATCTCTGCCAAGACAGAACCTAACCATCCCCCCCCTCGATGTTATTGACCATCACTGAATCCTCCTTCCCCCACTATCAACATCCTGGGGGTTACCATTGACCATCACTGAATCCCCCCCCCCCACCCCCACTATCAACATCCTGGGGGTTCCCATTGAGCAGAAACTGAACTGGGATCCAGCCGGATCCATCCTGTGGCTCCCGGAGCGGGTCAGAGGCTGGGAATCCTGCGGAGAGTAACTCCCCTCCTGCCTCCCTTCCCAAAGCCTGTCCCACCGTCCACAAGGACACAAGTCAGGAGTGTGATGGGACTCTCTCTCCGCTCGCCTGGGATGGGTGCGGCTCCCGACAACACTCGAGAAGCTCGACATCCGAGACAAAGCAGCCCCCACATCGATCGACACACTAACCACACGCACACTCACTCCCTCCACCACCCCCACGCACAGTGTGTACCGTCTACAAGATGCCCCGCAGCGACTCGCCAAGGCTCCTTCCACAGCACCTTCCAAACCCACCCAGAACAAGGGGGTGGGGGGCACAGATGCGTGGGGAACACCCACCGTTCCCTCCAAACCACCTCCCCCCGCCCCAACTCCCATCCCACACAGTCCTCCCCCGCCAACACCACTCCTGACTTGGACATATCTTCACTGTCAAAATCCCAGAGCTCCCTCCCTAACTGCACTGCGGGCGTACCTACACCACGGACACGGGGACTGCCGCAGGGTCGAGATGGCGGCTGACCTCGGCGAGGGGGCAATTAGGGACGGGCAATGAATGCCGGGCTTGGCGCGTGAAGCGCGATCATAGGGGAAAACCGTGGAAAAAACACGCAGGGAGCACGTCCCTTACGAAAGCAGCCCCCACCTCTTCCCCCCGCGGAGGCTCCCTCAGATCAGGGAGATATTACACAGTGAGGGACTGGGCTGGGGGTAAATGGGTACGTGGGGGGGGCATCTTCAACGGGATATCACCTCTCAAAATATCTCCAAGGGGGATTGAGAGGATGGTGAGCAAAATGCATTTCCCTTGACACACCCGCTTCCCACCCCCCCCATTCCCGCAGTGCCTCTTTCCCTGTACATCTCAGAGAGAGAGGGAGGAAACCGCACGTGTTGTACAGTTACACAGCTCCTCCCTCCCTCCCGCTCAGCCCAGTGTCCCAGCCGTCACCGAGTTAGCTCCGAGACAAATCCCGTCACCCACGTCTCTCAACACAAGAGGCCAAACACTCCCCCCCCCACCCCCCAACGATACCTGCTGCGGCGAAGAGTGTGGCTGAGCGAGGCATCTCGTGCGTGACTGGCCCGAAGAGGCTGCTGGGATTGCGGCTCAGGAGATCGGTCTTGGCGAAGTCCAGCTTGTGGTGCTCGGACTGGATCATCTGTCGGGGTGGGTTGGGGAGAGAACGGCAGAGAAGCGGGGTGAAGGATGTGGGATAGAGAACGGTACAGAGCAGGAACAGGCCCGCCACGGTGTGCCGAACATGACACCAAATTAAATCATACAACCCGACAGTGGCAGAAAGAGGCCCTTTGGCCCATTGAATCTGCACCAAACACAATCCCACCCAGGTCCTACACCCCACATATTATACCCACTAATCCACCCTAACCTACACATCTTTGGACACTAAGGGACAATTTAGCACGGCCAATCCACCCTAACCTACACATCTTTGGACACTAAGGGACAATTTAGCACAGCCAATCCACCCTAACCTACACATCTTTGGACACTAAGGGACAATTTAGCACGGCCAATCCACCCTAACCTACACATCTTTGGACACTAAAGGACAATTTAGCACGGCCAATCCACCCTAACCTACACATCTTTGGACAGTAAAGACAATTTAGCACGGCCAATCCACCCTAACCTACACATCTTTGGACAGTAAAGGACAATTTAGCACGGCCAATCCACCCTAACCTACACATCTTTGGACACTAAGGGACAATTTAGCACGGCCAATCCACCCTAACATACACATCTTTGGACACTAAGGGACAATTTAGCACGGCCAATCCACCCTAACCTGCACATCTTTGAACACTAAGGGACAATTTAGCACGGCCAATCCACCCTAACCTGCACATCTTTGGAGTATGGGAGGAAACCCATGCAGACACGGGGAGAAGGTGCAGACTCCACACAGACAGTGACTGGGAATCGAACCCGGGTCCCTGGCGCCGAGACGCAGCAGTGCTAACCTACTGTGCCACTGGAGGTACGGAGAATGTCTGCCCTCAGTGTTGCCCAAACAGGTGCCGACGAGGGGATTTTCTTAGTAACTTCTTCGAGGCGTTAATGTAAGCCTACTCATGCTAATAAAGTGACCTTCATATACTCTTCCAGGATAGCAAAGACATCAAGCATACCACTTACCCCCTCCCCAAGGATACCCAGGTACAAACGTAGCTACTGAAGGCAGGTAGGCAGCCAGGCCGGACCCCATGCCACCATCTCCCGCCTGCACCCGGCGAGTTCCCATCTCGGCACAGCATTCCCTCCTTATACGTACTCAAAGCGCCAGACAGATCCCGACAGTAAACGGAGCGCGTGATTAACACTCCCCTTTTCCCTCCCTCGCCCTTCCTGAACTCAGTCCCTGGAAGGAGACGTCGAGGAGGGCGCTGGAACGGGACCTCAGGTTGCGGGAACGTCGGGAGAAGTTGGGAGGGCGCTCTCCTGGGAGCCGGAGAAGGGTTAAGGATGAGTGAATTGAGGAGTTTGACGCTGGGGTGGGAGGGGGGACGCACGCAACGCGAGAGGCCGAAAAGGGCCAGGGAAGAGGAAAGTTGAAAAGGGGGAAACTGACGGGCTCCCGCGCCCCTACGTACGCAACGGCAGTGGGTCGGGGGGGGGAGGGTCCAGACGCAGGCCACACGCACCTTATTCTTCTCCTGATGTCGGTAGATCATCCACGCAATATGCACGTGCATCGCGCACCATTTCCCTGGCTTCTGCGGAGGGGGGTCAAAGATAGAAAGAGTGAATCTAATCTCCGGTACCACGCAGCGGGGGTAGGGAGGAATACAAATATTGCTGCAAAGGGCTCTGTGCGTTAAAGGCCATAAGATGTAGGAGCAGAGCGAGGCCACTCGGCCCATCTGCTCCCCCCATTCAATCACGGCTGACATTTTTCTCATCCCCCCTCCCCGATCCCCTTATTAAAGACGCTCAGTGACCCGGCCTCCTCTGTGGCAAAGAGTTCCACACATTCCCACACTGAAGAAATCCCTCCCCATCTCCGTTTTAAAGGATCGTCCCTTCAGCCTGAGGTTGTGCCCTCTCTGGTGCGAGTTTTTCCCACTAATGGAAATATCCTCTGCGCGTCCACTCTCGCCTCGCAGGATCCTGTAAGTTTCAATGAGATCCCCCTCCCTTCTCAACTCCCAGCGAGACCCAGAATCCTCAACCCCTTCCTCACACGACCAGCTCTTCATTCCAAGGATCATTTTTGTGAACCTGCCTCTGGGATCCTTTCCATTCGGAGTATTTGCAAGCAGTTTTGGCCCCCCCCCCTCCCCCGTATCTCAGGAAGGACGTGCCGGCCTTGGGAAGGGCCCAGAGGAAGGCTCCCGAGGATGATCCCCGCAGTGGAGAGGTTATCGTACGAGGAATGGGTTGAGGATTCTGGGTGTGTACTCGGAGCGAGTTTAGAAGGGAGGGGGATCTCATTGAAACTTACAGGATACTGCGAGGCCCTGGGTAGAGTGGACGTGGGCGAAGGTGTTTCCATCAGTCGGGAGACTAGGATCCAAGGACACAGCCTCTGGAACGGACACGAGGAGGGATTTCTTCAGCCGGAGAGTGGGGAACGCGAGCAACTCTTTGCCGCAGAGGAGGCCGGGTCACTGAATGTCTTTGAGACAGATATAGATTCCTGATTAATAAGAGGATCGGGGGAAAAGGCAGGAGAATGGGGATGAGAAAAATATCAGCCATGATTGAACGGGGGAGCAGTTGGACAAAGACACGGGATAGGGTCGGGAGTAGAGGGATGCAGTGCCCGGGATAGTAAGGGATCTTAATCCAGGGGCAGAGGCAGCACGATTGGGACAGGCTTGGAGGGCCGAAGGGCCTGTTCGGGCACCATAATTTCTATTTAAGACCGATGGATAGCTTCTTAAGGGGATCTGAGGTTTGGAGGGCAAAGAGCGGGAGTGAGAAACTTATTAGCCATGGCGGAGAGGGCACGAGGGGCTGATGGCCTCATTCTGCTCCTATACCTGGTGGTCTAAGTCATGTAAGACTCATTTATGGGATGGTCTTTGGGTTGTAATCTTTCATACTTCTGCTCCTCTTCCCCCCAACCCAATCCAAACCCCTTGCCCCCCCCCCTCCCCCGAGGGATTACGCCTCAAGCAGCACCAATGGTCGCAATTGTACTGAGAGCGGAGGACGGAAAGCAAAGGCAGGGTCAAAGAAAAGGACTCTGCTACTCACTCTTATCGTTGGTCTGTACGCCTCAGTTAACTGCGGGAGGGAAAGCGAGAAGGGAGAGTTACAACCTCACCCAGATTTCTTTTAAGACGTTAGTCCTTTTCAAAAATAAAAAAAAAAATTGGGATCGCCGCACCAGGATGAGTTTAGACAGCGACGGGGAGAGATTGGGGGGGGGGGGGGGGGGGACTGTTCTCCTCGGGGAAGAGACGGGAGACAGGAGATTCGGATCGAGGTGTTCATGATCACGAAGTGGGGGGTGAGTCGAGGGGGAGAGAAAGCGTTCCCCGTTGGCAGGAGGATCGGGGAACCAGAGTGCGGAGAAGGGGGACACAGATTGAAGGAGTTGGTTAGAAGTGATGGGGAGAGAGTGTTTCTCTGTTGAGTGTCAACGGGGGAGGGGAGATGGTTCGAGTCTCTCGAACCGGCTGGGTCCCTGTTCGGTTTCTGGTCAATGGTAACCGCCCAGGATGTTGATAGCGAGGGGCGAATCAGCAATGATAATAACATTGAACATCGAGCGGTGGAGGGGGGGGGGGGGGGGAGAGATGGTTAGATGTTCTCTTGTTGGAGATGGGCATTGCCTGGGAGGCGATCTTGTGACCTGTGCAAACAGCCATGGTTTTTGGCTCCTGACGACACTTTGAACAAAGGGTCAGAGGTTTACAGAACAGGAGCAGGACCTTTGGCCCAACTTATCCATGCTGCCCAGGTTTAAACACTAAGATAGCCTCAATTGCCCACATTTGCCCCATATCCCTCTCTGCCCATCTTAGCCATGTAACTCTCTAAACACATTTTAAAAGATAAAATTCTACCCGCCTCTACTACTGCTTCTGGCAGCTCATTCCAGACACTCACCACCCTCTGGGTGAAAAAATTATCCCTCTGGACCCTTCCCCCTCTCACCTTAAACCTCTACCTTCTAGTTTTAGACTCCCCGACAGTTGGGGGAAAAGATACTGACTCTCTCGCTGATCTGTGCCCCCTCATTATTTTATAGACCTCTATAAGATCGACCCCTCCAGAGAAAAAAGTCCCAGTCTATCCCAGCCTCTCCTCAATCCATCAAGTCCCCGGTAGCATCCTAGTAAATCTTTTCCTCACTCTTCCTAGTTTAATAATATCCTTTCTATAATCGGGTGAGCAGAACTGTACACAGTATTTCCAAGCGTGGGCCTTCCCAATGTCTTGTACGACTTCAACAAGACCGTCCCCGATTCCTGTATTCGACGTTCTGACCGACGAAACCAAGCATGCCGAATGCCTTCTTCACCGCTCTGTCCACAAGGAGCTATGAACCTGTACCCCCCGAGATCTCTCTGTCCTGTAACTCTCCCCCGACCGTTAACTGAGTAAATCCTGCCCTGGTTCGATCGACCGAAATGCATCACCTCGCGTTTATCGAAATTAAACTCCGTTCGTCAGCCCACTGGCCCCAATCGATCAAGATCCCGTCGCAATCCTGAGTAACAAGATGTTCGGACTCAAACGTTCAAGGGGGCCGGAGTGTGGATTTAACTCTGTGGATTTAACATCCCTTTCAGAATGGATGCTCACGCGGAGGACGGACAGAAGTCCCACCCCCCCGGAATCTCGTGGGCAACGCAGCGGGGGGACAAACCAGTTGGGAGCCCTGACCGGCCAGAGGGGCCAAAGGGAGGTGGTAAAGGGCGGGAGACCGTGGCGGGTACGGAGAAAAAGGGTACGTCTCCCGCTTGCCAAGCGGCGCTGTCGGAGGGAGCGTGCCAGCCGCCCCGCGTTGGAGTGTTATGAGGTCGAGCGCGTGGCCCTGTGTTTTCTGGGACGGGTGCAGCTTTCGGGGAGGGAAGCGAAGAGTCGGACTGGGCGACGGCGTGCGGAGGAGTCGCAGGAGGGGGGCTCGCTCACCCGGGGGTCTTTCTGTAGCAAGGTGTGAGTTTCCGGTCCCGACCTCGGGGTCAGCTCGGGATTGGGGGTCTGCGGAGGGAAGGAGAGACAAAGACTTCAGCATCACGCACGTCATAACACACCACACCACCTCCCCAACTCCCCCTCCTCGCCGAATGTCGCTGCACTCACATTGGATAATGCCACTTGATAGCTCAGGCACTTTTACCGGGAGGGGGAGGGTTGAAGTGTTGGCTGCAAGATGCCTCAATCTGGGCAACATTGTGGGGACGGCGCCGAGGGGGGCGCCGCAGCGCGGGAGGGGACGGCGCCGAGGGGGGCGCCGCAGCGCGGGAGGGGACGGCGCCGAGGGGGGCGCCGCAGCGCGGGAGGGGACGGCGCCGA
Source organism: Sphyrna mokarran (assembly GCA_024679065.1). Taxonomy (NCBI): domain Eukaryota; kingdom Metazoa; phylum Chordata; class Chondrichthyes; order Carcharhiniformes; family Carcharhinidae; genus Sphyrna; species Sphyrna mokarran. The sequence continues at coordinate 52,076 of JAGIQG010000179.1, read as the reverse complement.
GGGGGGTTATTTTTTGGGGTTGGGAGCCTGGAGGGATACACGACCATTACTACATACAACGGACAGGGTGCAGAACACACAGCAGAGAGGTGAAGGAGGGGGTGGGGGAGGAGCAGATGCGAGATATAGTGTGGTAGCCCATTCAGCAGAGGAGGGGAGAGGATGCAGGCAAACGGTCCCCAGGGCGAGGGGATTCAGAGACAGGGAGATGTTGAGGGACTGTTCTCCCTGGGGAAGAGACGGGCGACAGCAGACTTGGATCGAGGTGTTCGGGATCAAGGGGGAGGGGGGACAGTCGGAGGGGAGAGAAAGTGTTCGCCATTGGCAGGGGAAGTAGGGGAACAGACACGGAACGTGGTCTGGAATTTACAAGTCTGTGGGTGCGGGGGAAGGAGGCGCGACATCATTGAAACATTAACGATTGGCGGTGGGGGGGCGGTTTGATCGGGGAGAGACTGAGGGACAAAGTCTGTAACGAGAGAGCAGAGTTAAAACAATGTGGGGAGACTCTTCAGAAACACGGCCGGCACGGGGGGCTCGAGAAAGAGAGCCGGGGGGGTTGGGATCAGGGGCAAGAGACAAGGGATGGCGGAGGGGGGTGGTGGTGGTGGTGGTGGTGGCTGGGGAGAAAGAGAAAAACGGAGGGAGAGGGAGAAATAGGAGGAACGAGAGAGAGAGGGGGGGGGGGGGGCGGAAACGGGAAGGGGGAACACAAGAGGGGAAAACTGGGGTGGGTGGGCGAGATGCAAGAGGGAGGGAAAAGAGGGAGAAACAGGGGTTTGGGTTGGGGGGTGGGGGGAATCCCGAGAGAGTGCGTGCGAGCGAGCAACAAAGCGAAGCTCAAAGCCCCAGACACCCTGTTGCGTGGAGGGTACGAGGGTGAGAGACAGACAGTACCTTGGGTTGGAAGGCTCCCTGTACAGAACCAAAGGAACCAGCTGGTGGCAGCACAGAGGGGATCCCTGACACCGGAGTGTGATAGCCCTGGAAATGCTGCAAGATTCCAAGCACAGGACAGAATGGGTTAGTACGCCATGGCTTCAATAGATCCACAAAGGGCGAGGGTGCAGTGGGGCAGTGTTGGTACAGCACCTACGCACATATTTTATGTTTGAAAGGGGACTGTTTTAAGACACTGCCTTTTCTTACAAGCAGTCGGTTTATCTGGAAGGAACGCAGCAGATGTTGGAAAACTGGATAATTACCCCTCTCAGCCACATTTATTCAGCAGAAGGCTCAATGAGCTTTTGTGTATCAAAGCGAAAAGGATCTTTGGACTGTTTCCTCGATTCCAGTGCGGAAGGATTATACAGTTAGCCTTCCAAGTTTCACTTGCGGGAGAGGACAGTCGAAAGGTTGCAGCCAACAAGCAACTGGCTCGCTCTCCACACAATATATCTGGAAGCTCCAAAGCTAATAAGTCAGGTCAAAGCACGTATGCCTGGCGTTGCCAACAATTTTTCAGGTGGTGTTTAAGTTCATAAGAGAAATGCTGCTTAATTGGAACTGAACTGTGATAAGTTAGAACTGGTTCTTTCCACATTTAATGATTGCTCAACAGTTAATAGTCAAACTATTTTAAGAAATGCTGCTTAACTGGAAATGAATTGCCATCAGTTAGAAGTTAAGGGGTGTTTCTTCTCATGTTTAATGGTTCAGAGTTATTTTGTTCTGAGAAAAATTGCTCAAATGGAACTGAACCACAATCACTTAGAAGTCAAAGGGCATTTCTTGTCAATATTTAACGGTTAAGCTGTTTTGATAAATGCTGCTCAATGGGAACTGAACTGTGATAAGTTAGAAGATGTGTTTCTCTTCATGTTTATGCTCATGGTTAAGAGTTAAACCATTTTGAGAAAGGTTGCTCAATTGGAACTGAATTGCAATCAGTTAGAAATTAAGAGGTCCTTCTTTTTAGAATTAAACTGTTTTGAGAAATGCTTAATTGGAAATGAGTTGTTCCTTGTCATGTTTAATGTTCAAGAGTTATTTTGTTTGAGCAAGGTTGCTTAATTGGAACTGAACTGACATCAGTTTGAAGTTAAGAGGTGCCTCTTTTCATCATTAACTGTCAAGAGTTATTTTGTTATAGCAGGAATAATAAATGTGTAGAGTATAGGGCTAATGGTAGGACTCTTAATAGTGTTGATGAACAGAGGGATCTTGGTGTATTTGTGCATAGATCCCTGAAAGTTGGCAATCAAGTCGATAAGGTTGTTAAGAAGGCATACGGAGTCTTAGCTTTAATTGGTAGGGGGATTGAATTTCGGAGCCGCAACATCATGTTGCAACTGTACAAAACTCTAGTGCGGCCGCACTTGGAGTATTGTGTGCAGTTCAGGTCCCCGCATTATAAGAAAGATGTGGAGGCATTGGAGAGGGTACAGAGGAGGTTTACCAGGATGTTGCCTGGTATGGAGGGCAGGTCTTATGAAGAGAGGCTGAGGGATTTGAGGTTGTTTTCGTTAGAAAGGAGGCGGCTAAGAGGGGACCTAATCGAAACATATAAGATGATTAGAGGTTTAGATAGGGTGGACAGTGATAGCCTTTTTCCGAGGATGGAGAAAGCTAGCACGAGGGGACACAGCTTTAAATTAAGGGGTGATAGTTATAGGACGGATATCAGAGGTAGGTTCTTTACCCAGAGGTGGTTCGGGAGTGGAATGCCCTGCCTGCAGCAGTTGTAGATGCGCCAAGTTTGGTGGCGTTTAAGAGGTTAGTTGATAAGTTTATGGAAAAGAAGGGAATGGTTTCGTTTGGAGGGTCATTGCTTTTTTCATAATTGGTCGGCGCAACATCGAAGACCGAAGGGCCTGTTCTGTGCTGTAACGTTCTATGTTCTCGTTTGAGTAAGGCTGCTTAATTGGAACTGAATTGACATCGGTTTGAAGTTAAGAGGTGCCTCTTTTCATCATTAACGGTCGAGAGTTATTTTGTTTTGAGAAAAGTTGCTCGATTGGAACAGAATCAGGGTAAGTTAGAAGTTACGGGCTGCTTTTCACCCACCACCCTTTCAGGATGGACACCAAATGCTGCCAGCGAACACCCACAACCAGAGCAGGAGGGGAAAAAATGGAGACACAAAGCAGACCAATCCCTGCACCTCGGCTCGTAATCCCCACCTCCCCCCCCACCCTTCCCACCACAACAAACAGCGTTTGCTACTTATCCTCACGTTTCGGCAGGGGGTACGCACCATGGACGGTGCCGGAGCTGGTACCAGGCTGGGCTGCGGGATCGTCGGGAAGGGGGCGAAGTGCTGGTGCGTGTGTTGGTGCGTGTGTTGGTGCTGGTGGAACTGAAAGGAGGCCGGGCCCAGCGTGGCGCCCCGCTCACTGCCCTGCGAGCTCAGGTAACGCGAGTTCAACTCCTGGCGGATCAGCTCTTGCTCTGCGGGGAAGGAAAGTGAGAGACACACACGGGGGGGGGGTAGCGAGGGAGGCGGAATAAGGGACGGACAGGACAGAAAGAGATGGAGCAGAGGGAGGGAGGGAAGGAGAGGGGGAGGGAGGCAAGGAAGGGAAGGAACGGAGGGAGGGAAGGGAGGGAAGGGAGGGAAGGAATGAGACAGAGAGAGACAGAGACAGAGAGAGACAGAGACAGAGAGAGACAGAGAGACAGAGACAGAGACAGAGACAGAGAGACAGAGAGAGACAGAGAGAGAGACAGAGAGAGAGAGACAGAGAGAGAGAGAGAGACAGAGAGACAGAGAGAGACAGAGAGACAGAGAGAGAGAGACAGAGAAGAGAGACAGAGAGAGAGAGAGACAGAGAGAGAGAGACAGAGAGAGAGAGAGAGAGAGAGAGAGAGAGAGAGAGAAGAGACAGAGAGAGAGACAGAGAGAGAGAGAGAGAGAGACAGAGAGAGAGAGACAGAGAGAGGAGACAGAGAGAGAGACAGAGAGAGAGACAGAGCAGAGGAGAGAGAGAGACAGAGAGAGAGAGAGAGACAGAGACAGAGAGAGACAGAGACAGAGAGAGACAGAGACAGAGAGAGACAGAGACAGAGACAGAGAGAGAGAGACAGAGAGAGAGAGAAGAGAGAGAGAGACAGACAGAGAGGAGAGAGAGAGAGAGACGGAGAGAGAGAGAGAGAGAGAGAGACAGAGAGAGACAGAGAGAGACAGAGACAGAGAGGAGAGAGACAGAGAGAGAGAGACAGAGAGAGAGAGAGAGAGAGAGAGACAGAGAGAGAGACAGAGAGAGACAGAGAGAGAGACAGAGAGAGAGAGGAGAGAGAGACACAGAGACACAGAGAGAGAGAGAGACACAGAGAGAGAGAGAGACACAGAGAGAGAGGGATGGGAGGGAGAGAGAGTTTGTTAAAACGGAGCAGTTGAAACTGCGGCAGTTCTCCGCGCTGTCCCAGTCTGACCTCCCCAATCCCCGCTATTGGCTCACTGTCCGCTATGACCAGTCAGCGTGGTCTCCTAATCCAGCCACGGCATGTGGACGCCAGGGGCAGAGGGGGTGCCACACTGTCAGAGGAGCGTTCCCTTATTGTACTACCCCACCGTAAGTGGCATGTTTCAGCTGGGAACTGGAGAACTTATCTTAGATCACAGGTCAGCTTACATTAACGCTGCAATGAAGTTACTGTGAAAACGCCCCAGTAACCACACTACTGCGCCTGAGGGACAATTTAGCACGGCCAATCCACCCTAACCTACACATCTTTGGACACTAAGGGGCAATTTAGCACGGCCAATCCACCCTAACCTACACATCTTGGACACTAAGGGACATTTAGCACGGCCAATCCACCGTAACCTACACATCTTTGGACACTAAGGGGCAATTTAGCACGGCCAATCCACCCTAACCTACACATCTTTGGACACTAAGGGACAATTTAGCTGGTGGGGGGGGGGGGGGGGGAAACGTTCAATCCCCACACAGTAGATGCGAAGCAGGAATCTGACCCAGCTGTCTGGCACAGAGGGGCACGAGGGTAGTCCTGAAGTTCTTTCAGTCAGCCCAATCCCCACCCTGCCCGCCCCCAGTGCATTTCCCGACCAGATCCTTCTACCCCCACCCCACCCTGACCCCCACCCTCCAGCTTACCTGAGAAGGCAGCCACAGCAGCTGGGGAGGGGTGTCCCGCCACCTGCAGCATGGTGGAGGTGAGCGGGGGCGGAGGTGGCAGGCCGGGGGAGGGCGCGAACATGCCCGGGTGAGGGTGGGCGGGGTGCGAGGATGGCCGCAGGGCAGGCACAAAGCCATGCGAGGCCAGCGAGGAAGGTGTGGAGGCCCGGTGTGGGAGCTGAGAGGCTGAGGTCAGTGTCTTCGATGGTGTGCTGCTCCTACACAGGGGGGGAGGAGAAGGGGGGGGGGAGAGAGGGGGGGGGAGGGAGGGAGGAGAGGAAGGGAGAGAGAGGGAAAAAGAGAAGGGAAAGGAAGGGGAAGAGAGAGAGAAATAGGAACACAATTCAGTAAATTTCAAATCAGGTGAGTTCAGACCACACAATATCACACACTCCACCCCAGGGGGACAGCGCTCAACCCGCAGACCCCTCCACCCCATATTCCCCTCCCCAAAACCCCCATCCTGAAAACCCCCCCCTCTCGACGCCCCTCTCTCCCCCCCCCACTCTCCCTCACCCCCTCCCCGATCTCCCACACCTTCCCCCGCAGAATTCCGCAAGCAGGGGCCTTACCTGCTCAGGTACACCAGCTGCTGCTGATGTACTTTGGGCTGGCTGTGTACCAGGGTCTGGGGTTTGGCCTGAGGGTTCACTCTGGCGGGCGCTGACTGTCGATGCTGCTGCTGCTGCGGGTTGTGGTGGTGCTGATGGTGATGATGGTGGTGATGGTGATTGGAGAGCGAGGGCAGCACCGGGGTCCGGCTGCGGGCGGGGGCGCTGGCCGCCACCTCCGGCTGGGCCTGCGGGCCCTCGGGAGCTTGAGCAGAGCTGGAGGCAGCGGCGGGAGCAGCGGGGGCCGCCTGCGGCGCCACCTCCGCGGGCAGGGAAGGCACTAGCAGGGGGTCCTTGTCGGAGACTTGGTTGCGCTCCTGGCTCCTCTCCAACCCGGAAACTTTGGTTTCGCCCTTGGGAATCACCGCGCCGTTCACGTCGGAGCCTGCAAAGGGAGGGTGGTGGGGGAAGCAGGGGACGTTAGTGGGCCGAAAGGCCTTGCGAAACATCCCGTAGTTAACTTTCTGAACAACACTGAGTGCGCCACAAACAAATTTACGATTCGCAACCAAGCTCGAAATGTCGCCCATTTATACGGGCTCAATGACATCCATTAATTCACGGCCCTCTGCAGCCAAAAGGAACGTGACCAGGCATTGCAGAAGCAATTCAACACAAGTCTGGGGGAACTGACAATGGGGAGGGGGAATAAACAGTAACTCCCTTGTGCATTCCCCATGGCAACACCTCAATCACGCTCAATATGCCAAGGGACATGCACTCTCTCGCGCAGGAGAGATTGTGGCTGGCAAGAAAAGAAATTTGGTCTTCTCGTAGAAAAAGGAGGTGACTCACCCCTTGGCAAACATCTGTGTTTTGGTGAAGTGGCATAACCAACGGGTAGGAAAAGAAACTCAGTGCCACGAGAGAGTGGGGTAAGAAGGTCACACTGCCCTTCCTGGTCTGCTCTGAGGTGGGTCACGCCAGGAGGAGGGTGGCGGGAACCTTCGGGCTTGACAACTGGGCATCTTTGATGGTGTCACGTCGAGCTGGGCACGAGGAGGTGGCGGTGAGACGCTGACCCAAGCTGACTCCAGCCTCACGAGACACAGGCCAGACAGGCACCCGGCAAGGGAGCAACCCTTGTCCGTGGGATAACGAGGGGCAGATAAACTCAAACAGGGGGGGCAAATGGGGAAACCCGAATGCGCCAAAGAGAGGGTACTCATCAAAGAAAGGCAGCGAAACACTGACCTATCTTGGTGGCCGCGGTGAAGAAATTTGAGAGTCCATCATCTGAGCCGGCCTGCTGAAGAGGGAAGAGGTGTTTCATCAAGCAAACATTTCACCTGGGTATTCCCTAAAGCTCATGCTTCGGATCCCCCGGGACTGCATCTCACTCCTATTCAGGCCTTACAATGGAGGGAAGGTCATGGAGGAAGCAGTGAGGATGATCGGGGCCTGGGACACTAACCCTGAGAATCTCCCGCAGGGACGTCCTGGAGCTGAGACGATTTGACCTCAAAACATCTTCCTTCATGCTGGGAATGACTCCAAACAGCACGGCCAATCCCCCCTAACCTACCAAACACCCAACCCCAACCACATCTTTGAACACTAAGGGACAATTTAGCACGGCCAATCCACCCTAACCAGCATATCTTTGGACACTAAGGGACAATTTAGCACGGCCAATCCACCCTAACCAGCATATCTTTGGACACTAAGGGACAATTTAGCACGGACGGACACTAAGGACAATTACAGCCAATCCACCCTAACCTACACATCTTTGGACACTAAGGGACATTTAGCACGGCCATCCACCCTAACCTCACATCTTTGACACTAAGGGACAATTTAGCACGGCCAATCCCCCTAACCTACACATCTTTGGACACTAAGGGACAATTTAGCACGGCCAATCCACCCTAACCTACACATCTTTGGACACTAAGGGACAATTTAGCACGGCCAATCCCCTAACCTACACATCTTTGGACACTAAGGGACAATTTAGCACGGCCAATCCCCCTAACCTGCTACACACATCTTTGGACACTAAGGGACAATTTAGCACGGCCAATCCACCCTAACCTACACATCTTTGGACACTAAGGGACAATTTAGCACGGCCAATCCACCCTAACCTGCACATCTTTGGACACTAAGGGACAATTTAGCACGGCCAATCCACCTAACCTACACATCTTTGGACACTAAGGGACAATTTAGCACGGCCAATCCACCCTAACCACATCTTTGGACACTAAGGGACAATTTAGCACGGCCAATCCACCCTAACCTACACATCTTTTTGGACACTAAGGGACAATTTAGCACGGCCAATCCACCCTAACCTACACATCTTTGGACACTAAGGGACAATTTAGCACGGCCAATCCCCCTAACCTACACATCTTTCACTAAGGACCACGGCCAATCACCCTAACCTGCACATCTTGGACACTAAGGGACAATTTAGCACGGCCAATCCACCCTAACCTACACATCTTTGGACACTAAGGGACAATTTAGCACGGCCAATCCACCCTAACCTACACATCTTTGGACACTAAGGGACAATTTAGCACGGCCAATCCACCCTAACCTACACATCTTTGGACACTAAGGGACAATTTAGCACGGCCAATCCACCCTAACCTACACATCTTTGGACACTAAGGGACAATTTAGCACGGCCAATCCACCCTAACCTACACATCTTTGGACACTAAGGGACAATTTAGCACGGCCAATCCACCCTAACCTACACATCTTTGGACACTAAGGGACAATTTAGCACGGCCAATCCACCCTAACCTGCACATCTTTGGACACTAAGGGACAATTTAGCACGGCCAATCCACCCTAACCTGCACATCTTTGGACACTAAGGGACAATTTAGCACGGCCAATCCACCCTAACCTACACATCTTTGGACACTAAGGGACAATTTAGCACGGCCAATCCACCCTAACCTACACATCTTTGGACACTAAGGGACAATTTAGCACGGCCAATCCACCCTAACCTGCACATCTTTGGACACTAAGGGACAATTTAGCACGGCCAATCCACCCTAACCTACACATCTTTGGACACTAAGGGACAATTTAGCACGGCCAATCCACCCTAACCTACACATCTTTGGACACTAAGGGACAATTTAGCACGGCCAATCCACCCTAACCTACACATCTTTGGACACTAAGGGACAATTTAGCACGGCCAATCCACCCTAACCTGCACATCTTTGGACACTAAGGGACAATTTAGCACGGCCAATCCACCCTAACCTACACATCTTTGGACACTAAGGGACAATTTAGCACGGCCAATCCACCCTAACATACACATCTTTGGACACTAAGGGACAATTTAGCACGGCCAATCCACCCTAACCTGCACATCTTTGAACACTAAGGGACAATTTAGCACGGCCAATCCACCCTAACCTGCACATCTTTGGAGTATGGGAGGAAACCCATGCAGACACGGGGAGAAGGTGCAGACTCCACACAGACAGTGACTGGGAATCGAACCCGGGTCCCTGGCGCCGAGACGCAGCAGTGCTAACCTACTGTGCCACTGGAGGTACGGAGAATGTCTGCCCTCAGTGTTGCCCAAACAGGTGCCGACGAGGGGATTTTCTTAGTAACTTCTTCGAGGCGTTAATGTAAGCCTACTCATGCTAATAAAGTGACCTTCATATACTCTTCCAGGATAGCAAAGACATCAAGCATACCACTTACCCCCTCCCCAAGGATACCCAGGTACAAACGTAGCTACTGAAGGCAGGTAGGCAGCCAGGCCGGACCCCATGCCACCATCTCCCGCCTGCACCCGGCGAGTTCCCATCTCGGCACAGCATTCCCTCCTTATACGTACTCAAAGCGCCAGACAGATCCCGACAGTAAACGGAGCGCGTGATTAACACTCCCCTTTTCCCTCCCTCGCCCTTCCTGAACTCAGTCCCTGGAAGGAGACGTCGAGGAGGGCGCTGGAACGGGACCTCAGGTTGCGGGAACGTCGGGAGAAGTTGGGAGGGCGCTCTCCTGGGAGCCGGAGAAGGGTTAAGGATGAGTGAATTGAGGAGTTTGACGCTGGGGTGGGAGGGGGGACGCACGCAACGCGAGAGGCCGAAAAGGGCCAGGGAAGAGGAAAGTTGAAAAGGGGGAAACTGACGGGCTCCCGCGCCCCTACGTACGCAACGGCAGTGGGTCGGGGGGGGGAGGGTCCAGACGCAGGCCACACGCACCTTATTCTTCTCCTGATGTCGGTAGATCATCCACGCAATATGCACGTGCATCGCGCACCATTTCCCTGGCTTCTGCGGAGGGGGGTCAAAGATAGAAAGAGTGAATCTAATCTCCGGTACCACGCAGCGGGGGTAGGGAGGAATACAAATATTGCTGCAAAGGGCTCTGTGCGTTAAAGGCCATAAGATGTAGGAGCAGAGCGAGGCCACTCGGCCCATCTGCTCCCCCCATTCAATCACGGCTGACATTTTTCTCATCCCCCCTCCCCGATCCCCTTATTAAAGACGCTCAGTGACCCGGCCTCCTCTGTGGCAAAGAGTTCCACACATTCCCACACTGAAGAAATCCCTCCCCATCTCCGTTTTAAAGGATCGTCCCTTCAGCCTGAGGTTGTGCCCTCTCTGGTGCGAGTTTTTCCCACTAATGGAAATATCCTCTGCGCGTCCACTCTCGCCTCGCAGGATCCTGTAAGTTTCAATGAGATCCCCCTCCCTTCTCAACTCCCAGCGAGACCCAGAATCCTCAACCCCTTCCTCACACGACCAGCTCTTCATTCCAAGGATCATTTTTGTGAACCTGCCTCTGGGATCCTTTCCATTCGGAGTATTTGCAAGCAGTTTTGGCCCCCCCCCCTCCCCCGTATCTCAGGAAGGACGTGCCGGCCTTGGGAAGGGCCCAGAGGAAGGCTCCCGAGGATGATCCCCGCAGTGGAGAGGTTATCGTACGAGGAATGGGTTGAGGATTCTGGGTGTGTACTCGGAGCGAGTTTAGAAGGGAGGGGGATCTCATTGAAACTTACAGGATACTGCGAGGCCCTGGGTAGAGTGGACGTGGGCGAAGGTGTTTCCATCAGTCGGGAGACTAGGATCCAAGGACACAGCCTCTGGAACGGACACGAGGAGGGATTTCTTCAGCCGGAGAGTGGGGAACGCGAGCAACTCTTTGCCGCAGAGGAGGCCGGGTCACTGAATGTCTTTGAGACAGATATAGATTCCTGATTAATAAGAGGATCGGGGGAAAAGGCAGGAGAATGGGGATGAGAAAAATATCAGCCATGATTGAACGGGGGAGCAGTTGGACAAAGACACGGGATAGGGTCGGGAGTAGAGGGATGCAGTGCCCGGGATAGTAAGGGATCTTAATCCAGGGGCAGAGGCAGCACGATTGGGACAGGCTTGGAGGGCCGAAGGGCCTGTTCGGGCACCATAATTTCTATTTAAGACCGATGGATAGCTTCTTAAGGGGATCTGAGGTTTGGAGGGCAAAGAGCGGGAGTGAGAAACTTATTAGCCATGGCGGAGAGGGCACGAGGGGCTGATGGCCTCATTCTGCTCCTATACCTGGTGGTCTAAGTCATGTAAGACTCATTTATGGGATGGTCTTTGGGTTGTAATCTTTCATACTTCTGCTCCTCTTCCCCCCAACCCAATCCAAACCCCTTGCCCCCCCCCCTCCCCCGAGGGATTACGCCTCAAGCAGCACCAATGGTCGCAATTGTACTGAGAGCGGAGGACGGAAAGCAAAGGCAGGGTCAAAGAAAAGGACTCTGCTACTCACTCTTATCGTTGGTCTGTACGCCTCAGTTAACTGCGGGAGGGAAAGCGAGAAGGGAGAGTTACAACCTCACCCAGATTTCTTTTAAGACGTTAGTCCTTTTCAAAAATAAAAAAAAAAATTGGGATCGCCGCACCAGGATGAGTTTAGACAGCGACGGGGAGAGATTGGGGGGGGGGGGGGGGGGGACTGTTCTCCTCGGGGAAGAGACGGGAGACAGGAGATTCGGATCGAGGTGTTCATGATCACGAAGTGGGGGGTGAGTCGAGGGGGAGAGAAAGCGTTCCCCGTTGGCAGGAGGATCGGGGAACCAGAGTGCGGAGAAGGGGGACACAGATTGAAGGAGTTGGTTAGAAGTGATGGGGAGAGAGTGTTTCTCTGTTGAGTGTCAACGGGGGAGGGGAGATGGTTCGAGTCTCTCGAACCGGCTGGGTCCCTGTTCGGTTTCTGGTCAATGGTAACCGCCCAGGATGTTGATAGCGAGGGGCGAATCAGCAATGATAATAACATTGAACATCGAGCGGTGGAGGGGGGGGGGGGGGAGAGATGGTTAGATGTTCTCTTGTTGGAGATGGGCATTGCCTGGGAGGCGATCTTGTGACCTGTGCAAACAGCCATGGTTTTTGGCTCCTGACGACACTTTGAACAAAGGGTCAGAGGTTTACAGAACAGGAGCAGGACCTTTGGCCCAACTTATCCATGCTGCCCAGGTTTAAACACTAAGATAGCCTCAATTGCCCACATTTGCCCCATATCCCTCTCTGCCCATCTTAGCCATGTAACTCTCTAAACACATTTTAAAAGATAAAATTCTACCCGCCTCTACTACTGCTTCTGGCAGCTCATTCCAGACACTCACCACCCTCTGGGTGAAAAAATTATCCCTCTGGACCCTTCCCCCTCTCACCTTAAACCTCTACCTTCTAGTTTTAGACTCCCCGACAGTTGGGGGAAAAGATACTGACTCTCTCGCTGATCTGTGCCCCCTCATTATTTTATAGACCTCTATAAGATCGACCCCTCCAGAGAAAAAAGTCCCAGTCTATCCCAGCCTCTCCTCAATCCATCAAGTCCCCGGTAGCATCCTAGTAAATCTTTTCCTCACTCTTCCTAGTTTAATAATATCCTTTCTATAATCGGGTGAGCAGAACTGTACACAGTATTTCCAAGCGTGGGCCTTCCCAATGTCTTGTACGACTTCAACAAGACCGTCCCCGATTCCTGTATTCGACGTTCTGACCGACGAAACCAAGCATGCCGAATGCCTTCTTCACCGCTCTGTCCACAAGGAGCTATGAACCTGTACCCCCCGAGATCTCTCTGTCCTGTAACTCTCCCCCGACCGTTAACTGAGTAAATCCTGCCCTGGTTCGATCGACCGAAATGCATCACCTCGCGTTTATCGAAATTAAACTCCGTTCGTCAGCCCACTGGCCCCAATCGATCAAGATCCCGTCGCAATCCTGAGTAACAAGATGTTCGGACTCAAACGTTCAAGGGGGCCGGAGTGTGGATTTAACTCTGTGGATTTAACATCCCTTTCAGAATGGATGCTCACGCGGAGGACGGACAGAAGTCCCACCCCCCCGGAATCTCGTGGGCAACGCAGCGGGGGGACAAACCAGTTGGGAGCCCTGACCGGCCAGAGGGGCCAAAGGGAGGTGGTAAAGGGCGGGAGACCGTGGCGGGTACGGAGAAAAAGGGTACGTCTCCCGCTTGCCAAGCGGCGCTGTCGGAGGGAGCGTGCCAGCCGCCCCGCGTTGGAGTGTTATGAGGTCGAGCGCGTGGCCCTGTGTTTTCTGGGACGGGTGCAGCTTTCGGGGAGGGAAGCGAAGAGTCGGACTGGGCGACGGCGTGCGGAGGAGTCGCAGGAGGGGGGCTCGCTCACCCGGGGGTCTTTCTGTAGCAAGGTGTGAGTTTCCGGTCCCGACCTCGGGGTCAGCTCGGGATTGGGGGTCTGCGGAGGGAAGGAGAGACAAAGACTTCAGCATCACGCACGTCATAACACACCACACCACCTCCCCAACTCCCCCTCCTCGCCGAATGTCGCTGCACTCACATTGGATAATGCCACTTGATAGCTCAGGCACTTTTACCGGGAGGGGGAGGGTTGAAGTGTTGGCTGCAAGATGCCTCAATCTGGGCAACATTGTGGGGACGGCGCCGAGGGGGGCGCCGCAGCGCGGGAGGGGACGGCGCCGAGGGGGGCGCCGCAGCGCGGGAGGGGACGGCGCCGAGGGGGGCGCCGCAGCGCGGGAGGGGACGGCGCCGAGGGGGGTTATTTTTTGGGGTTGGGAGCCTGGAGGGATACACGACCATTACTACATACAACGGACAGGGTGCAGAACACACAGCAGAGAGGTGAAGGAGGGGGTGGGGGAGGAGCAGATGCGAGATATAGTGTGGTAGCCCATTCAGCAGAGGAGGGGAGAGGATGCAGGCAAACGGTCCCCAGGGCGAGGGGATTCAGAGACAGGGAGATGTTGAGGGACTGTTCTCCCTGGGGAAGAGACGGGCGACAGCAGACTTGGATCGAGGTGTTCGGGATCAAGGGGGAGGGGGGACAGTCGGAGGGGAGAGAAAGTGTTCGCCATTGGCAGGGGAAGTAGGGGAACAGACACGGAACGTGGTCTGGAATTTACAAGTCTGTGGGTGCGGGGGAAGGAGGCGCGACATCATTGAAACATTAACGATTGGCGGTGGGGGGGCGGTTTGATCGGGGAGAGACTGAGGGACAAAGTCTGTAACGAGAGAGCAGAGTTAAAACAATGTGGGGAGACTCTTCGGACACGGCCGGCACGGGGGCTCGAGAAGAGAGCGGGGGGGTTGGGATCAGGGGCAAGAGACAGGGGATGGCGGGAGGGGGTGGTGGTGGTGGTGGTTGGCTGGGGAGAAAGAGAAAAACGGAGGGAGAGGGAGAAATAGGAGGAACGAGAGAGAGAGGGGGGGGGGGGGGGGCGGAAACGGGAAGGGGGAACACAAGAGGGGAAAACTGGGGTGGGTGGGCGAGATGCAAGAGGGAGGGAAAAGAGGGAGAAACAGGGGTTTGGGTTGGGGGGTGGGGGGAATCCCGAGAGAGTGCGTGCGAGCGAGCAACAAAGCGAAGCTCAAAGCCCCAGACACCCTGTTGCGTGGAGGGTACGAGGGTGAGAGACAGACAGTACCTTGGGTTGGAAGGCTCCCTGTACAGAACCAAAGGAACCAGCTGGTGGCAGCACAGAGGGGATCCCTGACACCGGAGTGTGATAGCCCTGGAAATGCTGCAAGATTCCAAGCACAGGACAGAATGGGTTAGTACGCCATGGCTTCAATAGATCCACAAAGGGCGAGGGTGCAGTGGGGCAGTGTTGGTACAGCACCTACGCACATATTTTATGTTTGAAAGGGGACTGTTTTAAGACACTGCCTTTTCTTACAAGCAGTCGGTTTATCTGGAAGGAACGCAGCAGATGTTGGAAAACTGGATAATTACCCCTCTCAGCCACATTTATTCAGCAGAAGGCTCAATGAGCTTTTGTGTATCAAAGCGAAAAGGATCTTTGGACTGTTTCCTCGATTCCAGTGCGGAAGGATTATACAGTTAGCCTTCCAAGTTTCACTTGCGGGAGAGGACAGTCGAAAGGTTGCAGCCAACAAGCAACTGGCTCGCTCTCCACACAATATCTCTGGAAGCTCCAAAGCTAATAAGTCAGGTCAAAGCACGTATGCCTGGCGTTGCCAACAATTTTTCAGGTGGTGTTTAAGTTCATAAGAGAAATGCTGCTTAATTGGAACTGAACTGTGATAAGTTAGAACTGGTTCTTTCCACATTTAATGATTGCTCAACAGTTAATAGTCAAACTATTTTAAGAAATGCTGCTTAACTGGAAATGAATTGCCATCAGTTAGAAGTTAAGGGGTGTTTCTTCTCATGTTTAATGGTTCAGAGTTATTTTGTTCTGAGAAAAATTGCTCAAATGGAACTGAACCACAATCGCTTAGAAGTCAAAGCGCATTTCTTGTCAACATTTAACGGTTAAGCTGTTTTGATAAATGCTGCTCAATGGGAACTGAACTGTGATAAGTTAGAAGATGTGTTTTTCTTCATGTTTATGCTCATGGTTAAGAGTTAAACCATTTTGAGAAAGGTTGCTCAATTGGAACTGAATTGCGATCAGTTAAAAATTAAGAGGTCCTTCTTTTTAGAATTAAACTGTTTTGAGAAATGCTTAATTGGAAATGAGTTGTTCCTTGTCATGTTTAATGTTCAAGAGTTATTTTGTTTGAGCAAGGTTGCTTAATTGGAACTGAACTGACATCAGTTTGAAGTTAAGAGGTGCCTCTTTTCATCATTAACTGTCAAGAGTTATTTTGTTATAGCAGGAATAATAAATGTGTAGAGTATAGGGCTAATGGTAGGACTCTTAATAGTGTTGATGAACAGAGGGATCTTGGTGTATTTGTGCATAGATCCCTGAAAGTTGGCAATCAAGTCGATAAGGTTGTTAAGAAGGCATACGGAGTCTTAGCTTTTATTGGTAGGGGGATTGAATTTCGGAGCCGCAACGTCATGTTGCAACTGTACAAAACTCTAGTGCGGCCGCACTTGGAGTATTGTGTGCAGTTCTGGTCCCCACATTATAAGAAAGATGTGGAGGCATTGGAGAGGGTACAGAGGAGGTTTACCAGGATGTTGCCTGGTATGGAAGGAAGGTCTTATGAAGAGAGGCTGAGGGATTTGAGGTTGTTTTCGTTAGAAAGGAGGCGGCTAAGAGGAGACCTTATCGAAACATATAAGATGATTAGAGGTTTAGATAGGGTGGACAGTGATAGCCTTTTCCCTAGGATGGAGAAAGCTAGCACGAGGGGACACAGCTTTAAATTAAGGGGTGATAGTTATAGGACGGATATCAGAGGTAGGTTCTTTACCCAAAGGCTGGTAAGGGAGTGGAATGCCCTGCCTGCGGCAGTTGTAGATGCGCCAAGTTTGGTGGCGTTTAAGAGGTTAGTTGATAAGTTTATGGAAAAGAAGGGAATGGTTTCGTTTGGAGGGTCATTGCTTTTTTCATAATTGGTCGGCGCAACATCGAAGGCCGAAGGGCCTGTTCTGTGCTGTAATGTTCTATGTTCTTGTTTGAGTAAGGCTGCTTAATTGGAACTGAATTGACATCGGTTTGAAGTTAAGAGGTGCCTCTTTTCATCATTAACGGTCGAGAGTTATTTTGTTTTGAGAAAAGTTGCTCGATTGGAACAGAATCAGGGTAAGTTAGAAGTTACGGGCTGCTTTTCACCCACCACCCTTTCAGGATGGACACCAAATGCTGCCAGCGAACACCCACAACCAGAGCAGGAGGGGAAAAAACGGAGACACAAAGCAGACCAATCCCTGCACCTCGGCTCGTAATCCCCACCTCCCCCCCCACCCTTCCCACCACAACAAACAGCGTTTGCTACTTATCCTCACGTTTCGGCAGGGGGTACGCACCATGGACGGTGCCGGAGCTGGTACCAGGCTGGGCTGCGGGATCGTCGGGAAGGGGGCGAAGTGCTGGTGCGTGTGTTGGTGCGTGTGTTGGTGCTGGTGGAACTGAAAGGAGGCCGGGCCCAGCGTGGCGCCCCGCTCACTGCCCTGCGAGCTCAGGTAACGCGAGTTCAACTCCTGGCGGATCAGCTCTTGCTCTGCGGGGAAGGAAAGTGAGAGACACACACGGGGGGGGGGTAGCGAGGGAGGCGGAATAAGGGACGGACAGACAGAAAGAGATGGAGCAGAGGGAGGGAGGGAAGAGAGGGGGAGGGAGGCAAGGAAGAAGGAACGGAGGGAGGGAAGGGAGGGACAGGGAAGGAAGGAATGAAGACAGAGAGAGACAGAGACAGGAGAGACGACACAGAGAGAGACAGAGACAGAGAGAGACAGAGACAGAGAAAGAGAGACAGAGACAGAGACAGAGAGACAGAGACAGAGAGAGAGAGACAGAGAGAGGAGAGAAGACAGAGAGAGAGGAGAAGACAGAGAGACGAGAGACAGAGAGACAGAGAGAGAGAGAGACAGAGAGAGAGAGACAGAGAGAGAGAGACGAGAGGAGAGACAGAGAGAGAGAGACAGAGAGAGAGAGACAGAGAGAGAGAGAGAGACAGAGACAGAAGACAGAGCAGAGAGAGAGAGAGAGAGGACAGAAGAGAGAGACCAGAGAGAGAGAACAGAGAGAGAGACAGAGAGAGAGACAGAGAGAGAGACAGAGAGAGAGAGACAGAGGAGAGAGAGAGACAGAGAGAGAGAGAGAACAGAGACAGAGAGAGACAGGGACGAGAGAGACAGAGACAGAGAGAGACAGAGCAGAGACAGAGAGAGAGAGACAGAGAGAGAGAGAACAGAGAGAGAGAGAACAGAGAGACAGAGAGAGAAGAGAGAGAGAGAGACAGAGAGAGAGAGGAGGAGAGACAGAGACAAGACGAGACAGAGAGAGAGACAGAGAGAGCGAGACAGAGAGAGAGAGACAGAGAGAGAGAGACAGAGAGAAGAGACAGAGAGAGAGACAGGAGAGAACAGAGACAGAGAGAGAGACAGAGACAGAGGAGAGAGAGAGAGACACAGAGAGAGAGAGAGACACAGAGAGAGAGAGAGACACAGAGAGAGAGAGAGACACAGAGAGAGAGGGATGGGAGGGAGAGAGAGTTTGTTAAAACGGAGCAGTTGAAACTGCGGCAGTTCTCCGCGCTGTCCCAGTCTGACCTCCCCAATCCCCGCTATTGGCTCACTGTCCGCTATGACCAGTCAGCGTGGTCTCCTAATCCAGCCACGGCATGTGGACGCCAGGGGCAGAGGGGGTGCCACACTGTCAGAGGAGCGTTCCCTTATTGTACTACCCCACCGTAAGTGGCATGTTTCAGCTGGGAACTGGAGAACTTATCTTAGATCACAGGTCAGCTTACATTAACGCTGCAATGAAGTTACTGTGAAAACGCCCCAGTAACCACACTACTGCGCCTGAGGGACAATTTAGCACGGCCAATCCACCCTAACCTACACATCTTTGGACACTAAGGGGCAATTTAGCACGGCCAATCCACCCTAACCTACACATCTTTGACACTAAGGGACAATTTAGCACGGCCATCCACCGACCTACACATCTTTGGACACTAAGGGGCAATTTAGCACGGCCAATCCACCCTAACCTACACATCTTTGGACACTAAGGACAATTTAGCCTTGGGGGGGGGGGGGGGGGGGGGGGAAACGTTCAATCCCCACACAGTAGATGCGAAGCAGGAATCTGACCCAGCTGTCTGGCACAGAGGGGCACGAGGGTAGTCCTGAAGTTCTTTCAGTCAGCCCAATCCCCACCCTGCCCGCCCCCAGTGCATTTCCCGACCAGATCCTTCTACCCCCACCCCACCCTGACCCCCACCCTCCAGCTTACCTGAGAAGGCAGCCACAGCAGCTGGGGAGGGGTGTCCCGCCACCTGCAGCATGGTGGAGGTGAGCGGGGGCGGAGGTGGCAGGCCGGGGGAGGGCGCGAACATGCCCGGGTGAGGGTGGGCGGGGTGCGAGGATGGCCGCAGGGCAGGCACAAAGCCATGCGAGGCCAGCGAGGAAGGTGTGGAGGCCCGGTGTGGGAGCTGAGAGGCTGAGGTCAGTGTCTTCGATGGTGTGCTGCTCCTACACAGGGGGGGAGGAGAAGGAGGGGGGGGAGAGAGGGGGGGGGGAGGAGGGAGAGAGGAAGGGAGAGAGAGGGAAAAAGAGAAGGGAAAGGAAGGGGAAGAGAGAGAGAAATAGGAACACAATTCAGTAAATTTCAAATCAGGTGAGTTCAGACCACACAATATCACACACTCCACCCCAGGGGGACAGCGCTCAACCCGCAGACCCCTCCACCCCATATTCCCCTCCCCAAAACCCCCATCCTGAAAACCCCCCCCCTCTCCGACGCCCCTCTCTCTCCCCCCCCCCACTCTCCCTCACCCCCTCCCCGATCTCCCACACCTTCCCCCGCAGAATTCCGCAAGCAGGGGCCTTACCTGCTCAGGTACACCAGCTGCTGCTGATGTACTTTGGGCTGGCTGTGTACCAGGGTCTGGGGTTTGGCCTGAGGGTTCACTCTGGCGGGCGCTGACTGTCGATGCTGCTGCTGCTGCGGGTTGTGGTGGTGCTGATGGTGATGATGGTGGTGATGGTGATTGGAGAGCGAGGGCAGCACCGGGGTCCGGCTGCGGGCGGGGGCGCTGGCCGCCACCTCCGGCTGGGCCTGCGGGCCCTCGGGAGCTTGAGCAGAGCTGGAGGCAGCGGCGGGAGCAGCGGGGGCCGCCTGCGGCGCCACCTCCGCGGGCAGGGAAGGCACTAGCAGGGGGTCCTTGTCGGAGACTTGGTTGCGCTCCTGGCTCCTCTCCAACCCGGAAACTTTGGTTTCGCCCTTGGGAATCACCGCGCCGTTCACGTCGGAGCCTGCAAAGGGAGGGTGGTGGGGGAAGCAGGGGACGTTAGTGGGCCGAAAGGCCTTGCGAAACATCCCGTAGTTAACTTTCTGAACAACACTGAGTGCGCCACAAACAAATTTACGATTCGCAACCAAGCTCGAAATGTCGCCCATTTATACGGGCTCAATGACATCCATTAATTCACGGCCCTCTGCAGCCAAAAGGAACGTGACCAGGCATTGCAGAAGCAATTCAACACAAGTCTGGGGGAACTGACAATGGGGAGGGGGAATAAACAGTAACTCCCTTGTGCATTCCCCATGGCAACACCTCAATCACGCTCAATATGCCAAGGGACATGCACTCTCTCGCGCAGGAGAGATTGTGGCTGGCAAGAAAAGAAATTTGGTCTTCTCGTAGAAAAAGGAGGTGACTCACCCCTTGGCAAACATCTGTGTTTTGGTGAAGTGGCATAACCAACGGGTAGGAAAAGAAACTCAGTGCCACGAGAGAGTGGGGTAAGAAGGTCACACTGCCCTTCCTGGTCTGCTCTGAGGTGGGTCACGCCAGGACGAGGGTGGCGGGAACCTTCGGGCTTGACAACTGGGCATCTTTGATGGTGTCACGTCGAGCTGGGCACGAGGAGGTGGCGGTGAGACGCTGACCCAAGCTGACTCCAGCCTCACGAGACACAGGCCAGACAGGCACCCGGCAAGGGAGCAACCCTTGTCCGTGGGATAACGAGGGGCAGATAAACTCAAACAGGGGGGGCAAATGGGGAAACCCGAATGCGCCAAAGAGAGGGTACTCATCAAAGAAAGGCAGCGAAACACTGACCTATCTTGGTGGCCGCGGTGAAGAAATTTGAGAGTCCATCATCTGAGCCGGCCTGCTGAAGAGGGAAGAGGTGTTTCATCAAGCAAACATTTCACCTGGGTATTCCCTAAAGCTCATGCTTCGGATCCCCCGGGACTGCATCTCACTCCTATTCAGGCCTTACAATGGAGGGAAGGTCATGGAGGAAGCAGTGAGGATGATCGGGGCCTGGGACACTAACCCTGAGAATCTCCCGCAGGGACGTCCTGGAGCTGAGACGATTTGACCTCAAAACATCTTCCTTCATGCTGGGAATGACTCCAAACAGCACGGCCAATCCCCCCTAACCTACACATCTTTGGACACTAAGGGACAATTTAGCACGGCCAATCCACCCTAACCAGCACATCTTTGGACACTAAGGGACAATTTAGCACGGCCAATCCACCCTAACCAGCACATCTTTGGACACTAAGGGACAATTTAGCACGGCCAATCCACCCTAACCTGCACATCTTTGGACACTAAGGGACAATTTAGCACGGCCAATCCACCCTAACCTACACATCTTTGGACACTAAGGGACAATTTAGCACGGCCAATCCACCCTAACCTACACATCTTTGGACACTAAGGGACAATTTAGCACGGCCAATCCACCCTAACCTACACATCTTTGGACACTAAGGGACAATTTAGCACGGCCAATCCACCCTAACCTACACATCTTTGGACACTAAGGGACAATTTAGCACGGCCAATCCACCCTAACCTACACATCTTTGGACACTAAGGGACAATTTAGCACGGCCAATCCACCCTAACCTACACATCTTTGGACACTAAGGGACAATTTAGCACGGCCAATCCACCCTAACCTACACATCTTTGGACACTAAGGGACAATTTAGCACGGCCAATCCACCCTAACCTACACATCTTTGGACACTAAGGGACAATTTAGCACGGCCAATCCACCCTAACCTACACATCTTTGGACACTAAGGGACAATTTAGCACGGCCAATCCACCCTAACCTACACATCTTTGGACACTAAGGGACAATTTAGCACGGCCAATCCACCCTAACCTACACATCTTTGGACACTAAGGGACAATTTAGCACGGCCAATCCACCCTAACCTACACATCTTTGGACACTAAGGGACAATTTAGCACGGCCAATCCACCCTAACCTACACATCTTTGGACACTAAGGGACAATTTAGCACGGCCAATCCACCCTAACCTGCACATCTTTGGACACTAAGGGACAATTTAGCACGGCCATCCACCCTAACCTACACATCTTTGGACACTAAGGGACAATTTAGCACGGCCAATCCACCCTAACCTACACATCTTTGGACACTAAGGGACAATTTAGCACGGCCAATCCACCCTAACCTACACATCTTTGGACACTAAGGGACAATTTAGCACGGCCAATCCACCCTAACCTACACATCTTTGGACACTAAGGGACAATTTAGCACGGCCAATCCACCCTAACCTACACATCTTTGGACACTAAGGGACAATTTAGCACGGCCAATCCACCCTAACCTACACATCTTTGGACACTAAGGGACAATTTAGCACGGCCAATCCACCCTAACCTACACATCTTTGGACACTAAGGGACAATTTAGCACGGCCAATCCACCCTAACCTACACATCTTTGGACACTAAGGGACAATTTAGCACGGCCAATCCACCCTAACCTACACATCTTTGGACACTAAGGACAATTTAGCACGGCCAATCCACCCTAACCTACACATCTTTGGACAATTAGGGACAATTTAGCACGGCCAATCCACCCTAACCTACACATCTTTGGACACTAAGGGACAATTTAGCACGGCCAATCCACCCTAACCTACACATCTTTGGACACTAAGGGACAATTTAGCACGGCCAATCCACCCTAACCTACACATCTTTGGACACTAGGGACAATTTAGCACGGCCAATCCACCCTAACCTACACATCTTTGGGACACTAAGGGACAATTTAGCACGGCCAATCCACCCTAACCTACACATCTTTGGGACACTAAGGGACAATTTAGCACGGCCAATCCACCCTAACCTACACATCTTTGGACACTAAGGGACAATTTAGCACGGCCAATCCACCCTAACCTACACATCTTTGGACACTAAGGGACAATTTAGCACGGCCAATCCACCCTAACCTACACATCTTTGGACACTAAGGGACAATTTAGCACGGCCAATCCACCCTAACCTACACATCTTTGGACACTAAGGGACAATTTAGCACGGCCAATCCACCCTAACCTACACATCTTTGGACACTAAGGGACAATTTAGCACGGCCAATCCACCCTAACCTACACATCTTTGGACACTAAGGGACAATTTAGCACGGCCAATCCACCCTAACCTACACATCTTTGGGACAGTAAGGGACAATTTAGCACGGCCAATCCAACCTAGCCTACACATCTTTGGACTGAGGGAGGAAACCCACACAGACACGGGGAGAATGTGCAGGTTCCACACAGACAATGACCCAAGCCGGGAATCGAACACAGGTCCCTGGTGCTGTGAGGCGGTAACGTTATACCCACCCTAATGTCAAGGGCAATCACTCTCGCCCCACCTCTGGAACTCAGCCCTCTTGTCTTGTTTGGACTAGGGCTACAATGAGGTTTGGAACTGAGGTAGCTCTGGGGGGCCCTAAGCAGAGTGTGGGTGAGCAGGCCACTGCTGAGTCAATGCCACTCGATAGCACGGGCAAAGGACTTATTTGTCACATTAATGACGAAAAAGAGTAGACTAATGGGGCTGTAATTGGGCAGATCTATATATAAACCATCCCGAACCCCTCGATTAGATTCCAGTCTGTAACTCACTCCCGGGTATCTGTTATTCTATATATAAACACCCCAAACCCCTCGATTAGATTCCAGTCTGTAACTCACTCCCGGGTATCTGTTATTCTATATATAAACCACCCCGAACCCCCTCGATTATATTCCAGTCTGTAACTCACTACCGGGTATTTGTTATTCTATATATAAACCATCCCGAACCCCTCGATTAGATTCCAGTCTGTAACTCACTCCCGGGTATCTGTTATTCTATATATAAACCACTCCGAACCCCTCGATTAGATTCCAGTCTGTAACTCACTCCCGGGTATCTGTTATTCTATATATAAACCACCCCGAACCCCTCGATTAGATTCCAGTGTATAACTCACTCCCGGGTATCTGTGATATAAACTATTCTTTAATTTGTAATGCTCTCTGAATTACAGTGCTGAGAAAGGGGATGATAGTGAGGGGGGGGATTCCACACTGTGACAGTCCACGACACCCCAACTCACAAATGAGATCCTTTGCCACACGCTGTGCAGGGACTTGTCCTGGGCCGAGGTATAATCCAGCCTGCGACTACACAGTGCCTCATCTCCCACAGCCTGTGGATACAAAAGTACACACGTTTTAAACTGGCCCTTCCGTGTCTCCCCCAGTGGGACAGCGCCGTTCCAGATCCTAACCACTCGCTGTGTGAATCTGTCTCTCCCCCCACACTCTGGGACAGCGCCGTTCCAGATCCTAACCACTCGCTGTGTGAATCTGTCTCTCCCACACACTCTGGGACAGCACCGTTCCAGATCCTAACCACTCGCTGTGTGAATCTGTCTCCCCCCACACTCTGGGACAGCGCCGTTCCAGATCCTAACCACTCGCTGTGTGAATCTGTCTCCCCCCACACACTCTGGGACAGCGCCGTTCCAGATCCTAACCACTCGCTGTGTGAATCTGTCTCTCCCACACACTCTGGGACAGCGCCGTTCCAGATCCTAACCACTCGCTGTGTGAATCTGTCTCTCCCACACACTCTGGGACAGCACCGTTCCAGATCCTAACACTCGCTGTGTGAATCTGTCTCCCCCCACACTCTGACAGCACCGTTCCAGATCCTCCTTCATCTCCCCACTCCCCCCCCCCCAACCTGATCCTGAAGACTTCAATCCGAATCTCGTGTCACTTGTCTCTTCCCCAAGCAGAACAGTCCCCAAGTTCTGCAATCTCTCCCTGTCACTGAATCCCTGGAACTGTTCTCCTTCACCTTTTCCCCTGTTTCCCCCTTCTCTTTCTCCAGCATCGCCCCCCCCACCCCGCCTTCCCAGAATAAGGGCCATCCCCTGCCCTCGCAGTCAGGAATAGATTCCTCCCAGTGTAACCCCCTCACTCGAAGCCCTTGCTCCCATCCTGCCAAAACCCCTCCAGTGAATCGCAAGGGGGAAGGGTGGGGGGAAAAGGGAGGGTCACTTACCTTGTCATCGGGGTCACTGTCAATGTCACACTGTAAGACAAAAGACAAACCAAACACAGCAATGAGAGAGGCAGAGAGAGAGAGAGAGAGAGGGAGAGAGAGAGAGAGAGAGAGGCAGAGAGAGAGAGAGAAGAGAGAGAGGCAGAGAGAGAGAGAGAGAGAGAGAGGCAGAGAGAAGAGAGAGAGAGAGAGAGGCGAGAGAGAGAGAGGAGAGAGGCAGAGAGAGAGAGAGAGGCAGAGAGAGAGAGAGAGAGAGGGCAGAGAGAGAGAGAGAGAGAGAGGCAGAGAGAGAGAGAGAGGAGAGGCAGAGGAGAGAGAGAGAGAGAGGCAGAGAGAGAGAAGAGAGGGCAGAGAGAGAGAGAAGAGAGGCCAGAGAGAGAGAGAGAGAAGGCAGAGAGAGAGAGAGGAGAGGGCAGAAGAGAGAGAGAGACGGAGGCAGAGAGAGAGAGAGAGAGAGAGGCAGAGAGAGAAGAGAGAGAGAGAGGGCAAGAGGAGAGAGGAGAGAAGAGAGGGCAAAGAGAGAAGAGAGAGAGAGGCAGAGAGGATAGAGAGAGAGCAGAGGAGAGAGAGAGAGGCAGAGAAGAGAGGACACAGAGGAGAGAGAGAGAGACACAGAGAGAGAGAGAGAGAGACAGAGAGAGAGAGACTCCACTCATTTCTATTCCTGTTACCACAGTGCAGGGGGAGTGAGTGAGGAGGTTGGGGGGAGGTAATGAATGAAGGGAGAGGAAACAGACCCACTGCTGCCCATCTTGGGAGGGCAGTGAAGTGGGGGGGGGAGCGGCAGCGAGGGGGGGTGGCGGCGAGGGGGGGCAGCGGGAGGATTCCTCTTACACTTTGATTGTGTGTTGTGGGGTCGGGGGGGGGGGGGGGGCTGCTAAACTAGACCAATAATACCTGGGTTTAAGAACACAAGGCTGACTTAAGTGCGAATGACCTTGGGCGACAGAGAGCCTGATTATCGCTACAGAAAACAGCTCTACGTGAATAACAATATTCCTCAATTAAAAACGACGTGTTTTAAAATTGATAAAACGGGTGTAGAACACGTTGAGAAACTTCGGCCAACGGCAAGACACGGCAGGGTATGACGGGGTAAGGCAGGAGACAAGAGTCTGCACTCCGCAGGACAACAGACTCGGCTGAACATTACTAAGCCGTTGCAGGGAACAAGGTGCCCCCCTCCCCCAGCCCCCGAAAGCAGTCGGGAACAAAGTGGTCTCCACCGATGCCACGCGCTTAATTCCAGCTTCACCGCACCACCCCCCCCCCCCCCCCCTCCAACCACCACCACCCCCCCCCTCCGCCAGGGTGAAGACGTCCCAAAAATCCTTCACAGACACTGAATTGGATGCCCCGTCCAACAGTAAAGCAACAACCCCCCTCCCCTCCGGCTCAGGGTTGAAGCACAGGTTCAGGAACAGATAGATAGACTTAGAGGGGATCTGATAGAGGTGTACAAGATTACGAGGGGTACAGATAGAGTAAACAGGGTTAAGCTTTTTCCTAGGATGGACTCGAATAGCACGAGGGGTCACGGGGCTAAGGTATGCTTTGGATGCTGGAGGGAGTTTTTTTCACACAGAGGGTGGTGGGGGTATGGAATGCGTAAAGTGGTGGAGGCAGGTACTCTGGAGTTATTTAAGAAATGGGCACATGAACAGAATGGGAATGGAGGGATATAGAAAACTAATTTAAAATAGGGACCATGAGCCTTGGGAGTTCCCTGGGAAGTGTGTAAATAGATGATGATATTGATGTACTTGTTTTTATCCTACAGGTGCTTTGGTCCACCTTGTTGTCTAACAAGGGGCGTACACGCATGGGGAGAGGGCTGCTCTTGGATTTTTTCCGAGAGTATCCTAGTGCTTCACGTCGTTAGTGTACGCTTGACCTGGACCATTTGATGGGCAACACGACAGCTCAGTGACTATCGCTGTGCTGTGCAGATACATGGATTTGGGCCTGTGTCTCTGTGTGGAGTTTTGCGCATTCTCCCCGTGCCTGCGTGGGTTTTCTCCGGGAGCTCCGGTTTCCTCCCACATCCCAAAGATGCGGCTGATTGGCAAAACAAATTCCCCCTAAATTGTCTCAAGTTTGGTTTTTATCTATGAACAGGGAGAGGGATCGCGGGTGGGAACATCGGGTGGCGGCGCAGGCTCGTTGGGCCGAAGGGCCTGTTCCCGTGCTGTTTTGTTCATTAAATAGAACTATAACAGCTCCAAATTGGTAACACAGACGGATGTCAGAGGTAGGTTCTTTACCCAGAGGGTGGTTAGGGAGTGGAATGCCCTGCCTGCTGCAGTTGTAGATGCGCCAAGTTTGGGGACATTTAAGAGGTTAGTAGATAAGTTTATGGACGAGAAGGGAATGGTTAGGTTAGAGGCTTTTTCTTAATCGGTCGGCGCAACATCGGAGGCCGAAGGGCCTGTTCTGTGCTGTAATGTTCTATGTAACAAGGGATTTCTCAGGATCGGGGGTGTGTCGAGTGGGTTGGGGTCATTCTCTCGTCCCCATCACTGGGCAACAGAAGGGAGGTGCGGTCTGTGGTTAGTAATCCCGGGAGGTCAGGACGTGTTGGCTGGAGTTGGTGACTGTGATGATTACTCAGTGGTTTGCGTTAACGTTTACCAGATCACTCCCACCGGCAAGGTGGGAAGTAAGATTCCTGAGAGTGTGAGGTTGCCCTCGCTGTGACACTGGATTTGAGAGTGATATGGGGGGAGCTGCCCGCATTCTCGAGCTGGTGTGCTGGGGCGGCTTTACATCATTCACCCAGCTGGCCGTTGGGAGTAACCCCCGCTGGCGCACAGCGGGGTTGGCACTGCTGCCTCACGGCGCCAGGAACCCGGGTTCGATTCCCGGCTCCCCGGCACTGTGTGCGCGGAGCCTGCACATTCACCCCGCGTCCGCCTGGGTTTGCTCCAGAAGCACTCTGGTCTTTGTAAATCGGAGTATCGAGTACAAAAGTTGGAGTGTCATTGTAAGACTGTACAGGCAATTCGGTCTGCCTTGTTGACCAACAAGGTGCATGCATTCGGCAGGTCGTGCGAGAGCTGCTCTTGGATGTTGCTTCTGGAGTGGCCTAGTGCTTCATGTCATTAGTGTATGCTTAAACTGGACCATCAAATGGGCAACATGACAGCTCAGAGACTATCGCTGTTGCTGTGCTGACACATGGATTTGGGCCTGTGTCTGCGGGAGTTTGCGCGTTCTCCCCGTGGTTGCGTGGGTTTTCTCCGGGTGCTCCGGTTTCCTCCCACATCCCAAAAATGTGCTCTTAGGCTGATTGGGTAACAAATTGTCCCTATATTGGTCCCTATATGGGAATCTTCAGCAATAGGCATAGCCTAAAGTCATGGATATGTCATTAAGACGTCAGGAAGGCGGCACGGGCTCGTTGGGCCGAAGGGCCTGTTTCCCCGTGCTGTGTTGTTCTTTGTTCGTCGGTGAGGCCGAATTTTGAGCAGCGCATCCGGTTTTGTTACAGGGAGGATGTAAATAAGGTTGAAAGAGTGCGGAGAAGGTTCACGAGGATGTTGCTGGGACTCGAGAAGCTGAAAGGTTGAATAGGTTCGGACTTTTATTCCCTGGCGAGTGAGGGGAGATTTGATAGAGGTGCATAAGGCGAGATTGGTCTAGAGAGAGTGAATGCAAGCGGGCTTTTTCCACTGAGGGTGGGGGAGGAAAGAAAGCAGAGGGCATGGGTTAAGGGTGAAAGGAGAGAAGTTTAAAGGAAATATTAAGTGGGGGGGGGGGGGCTTCTTCACGCTGCCGGATAAATGTGGGCTCACTTTTAACATTTAAGAAAAGGTTGACAGATTCGTGGATGAGAGAGGGGTGCAGGTCAGTGGGGCTAGGCAGACAAGAAGGGCCAAAGGGCCTGTCTCTGAGCTGTAATTTTCTATGGTTCTGTGCCAAATTCTCCCTCAGCGTCACCCGAACAAGTGGGGCACTGCGGGGGGGGGGGGGATTTCACAGTAACTTCACTGCGGTGTTAACGTAAGCCAACCTGCGACAAACGTGGTTATACTTAATAACGACGCCCCTTAAAATCAGTACCCCGCATTTCACGAGTCTCTGAATTTAGCTGAAGTTCAGCAGTGCACAGCCTGCCCCCCCCCCCCCACCAAACGTTAAGTACTCACAAAGTAGCCCGTTCCCAAACTGGAGTGTGCGGAGACCTGGGGAGAAGGACAGCAAAGCAGGTAAGAGGCTCAAATCGTCGCTGGACAAGGCCACACAGTTACGCAGACTCGAACGCGTAAAAACGCGGACCCCGCACCCCCCTCTCCTCAGCAACGCAACATCCTGGTGGATATGCAACCGGAGCACGCAACGGTCTCCATCGATGCCACGCACTTAATTCCAGCCTCACCAACACCCCCCCCCACTGGGTGAGAACATCCCAAAATCCTTCACAGACAATGTGAATTGGATGCACCGTCCAACAGTAAAGCAACAACACCCCACCCCTGGGGCTCAGGGTTGAAGCATAGGTTCAGGAACAGATAGATTCAAATCAGGGTGTATCTGTGCGTGCATCTGCGCGCGTGCATGCGTCTGCGCGAGTGTGTGTCTCTGCGTGTGTGTGTGTGCGTCTCTGTCTGTGTGTGTGTGTGCGTCTGTGTGACTGTGTGTCTGTCTTTGTGTGTGCACGCATGTGTATGTGTCTGTCTGTCTGCGTGTGTGTGCGTCTGTGTGTGTGTATGTGTGCGTGTCCATGTCTGTGTGTGTCAAGAGGCCAGCATTGGGTAGGATGGGCATACAGATCTCTGGGTCGCACAGCAGGTTAGCGCTGCTGCCTCACAGCGCCAGGGACCCGGGTTCGGTTCCCAGCTCGGGTCACTGTCTGTGTGGAGTCCGCATGTTCTCCCCATGTCTGCGTGGGTTTTCTCCCACAGTCCAAAAGCTGTGCAGTGGATTTCCATGCCAGATTGCTCCTTAGTGTTGGGGATGTGAGCAGGGTAAATAACTTGGACAATGGGGATAGGGCCTGGGTAGGATTGTGGTCAGTGCAGACTTCATGGGCCAAAGGGCCTCCTTCTACATTGTCGGGATTCGATGGGTCTGTGATCTCAGAATGTTGGAGGAGGTTGCAGAGATAGGGAGGGGGTATAGGGGGGCTGGAGGAGGGTTACAGAGATAGGGAGGGGGTGTACGGGGGCTGGAGATGGTTACAGAGATAGGGAGAGGGTTTAGGGGCTGGAGGGGTTACAGAGATAGGGAGGGAGTGTAGGGGGCTGGAGGAAGTTACAGAGATAGGGAGGAGGTGTAGGGGGCTGGAGGAGGTTACAGAGATAGGGAGGGGTGTAGGGGCTGGAGGGGTTACAGAGATAGGGAGGGGGTGTAGGGGCTGGAGGAGGTTACAGAGATAGGGAGGAGGTGTAGGGGCTGGAGGAGGTTACAGAGATAGGGAGGAGGTGTAGGGACTGGAGGAGGTTACAGAGATAGGGAGGAGGTGTAGGGGCTGGAGGGGGTTACAGAGATAGGGAGGGGTGTAGGGGGGCTGGAGGAGGGTACAGAGATAGGGAGGGGGTGTGGGGGTTACAGAGATAGGGGAGGTGTATGGGGGCTGGAGGGGGTTACAGAGATAGGGAAGAGTTTAGGGGGGTGGAGTAGGTTACAGAGATAGGGAGGGGGTGTAGAGGAGCTGAGGAGGTTACAGAGATAGGGAAGAGTGTAGGGGGCTGGAGGAGGTTACAGAGATAGGGAGGAGGTGTAGGGGGGCTGGAGAGGTACAGAGATAGGGAGGGGGTGTAGGGGTTACAGAGATAGGGAGAGGGTGAGTAGGGGTTAGAGATAGGGAGGGGGTGTAGGGGGGCTGGAGGGGGTTACAGAGATAGGGAGGGGGTGGAGGGGATGGATTCCAGTGTGAGAGAGGTCAGTGGTCATTCCCGGAAGTAAGAGATTGATTCATTGTTACAAAAGATAAAACAGCACGAGGATAAACTTTTTTTCTGACACGTACAATTTGAAGAACAAAAATCTGCCAGTGGCGGAGCAAAGCAGAGGCGGCGAGGGAGGATTCGGGGATGGGAAGAGGAGGGTTGCACGCGGGACCATCGTCCTGTGGTGGGACCAGCTTCGAGAGACGTGGAGGAGGCGACAGGGGGCTGGGGTGAGGCTGAAAAACCCCCTCGCGCCCACTGTTACACGCGGCCTCCGTGAGGGAGCTGAAGTGGGGTGCAGACACAGGAGCTGGACCAATTGCAAAAGTGCAACGGGACGCTACCGCGACGCAGAAATTGCGCGCTCACTGACCCTCGGCACGCGAAGGAGTGGGGTGGGGGGGAAGAGATTTTAAAATATCACTATCGGCCAGCATTTCAACAAAGGGTCGGCAGCGACACACACAGAACACGCTGGGCAGAGAGCAGGGTCTCCTCCACCTGTCCCCAACCCCACTTCTGCACCCACAACCCCCCCCCACCACCAACGCATCTTCCAAAATAGTGGCCCACACGATACTTACATCACTGCCTGTGCCTCGCGAGCTGCTTCGCTGGGAGCTACCGTTCTCCCCGCCGGTGCTCTCGTTCCCTCGGCTCGGGCCCTTGGTTTTCACCTGCACCGTGGAACAGAATGGGGGGGGGGGGGGGGCGACGGGTGAGATGATACGGTCGGTCGAAACAAGCTCGCTTTGCCCCTCGGGCGAAGCAAGGTGCCAGAAAACATTGTGGTCGCCCTCCCCCCCCCCTTCCCACTTTTCCTCTGTACCTGGTCCTCCACCTATCAGATAGCCAGGGCAGATGACCAACATCCCCAACCCCACCGCTATATATAAACCACCCTGAACCCCTCGATTAGATTCCAGTCTGTAACTCACTCCCTGGGTATCTGTTATTCTATATATAAACCATCCCGAACCCCTCGATTAGATTCCAGTCTGTAACTCACTCCCGGGTATCTGTTATTCTATATATAAACCACCCGAAACCCCTCGATTAGATTCCAGTCTGTAACTCACTCCCGGGTATCTGTTATTCTATATATAAACCACCCCGAACCCCTCGATTAGATTCCAGTCTGTAACTCACTCCCTGGTATCTGTTATTCTATATATAAACCATCCCGAACCCCTCGATTAGATTCCAGTCTGTAACTCACTCCCGGGTATCTGTTATTCTATATATAAACCATCCCGAACCCCTCGATCAGATTCCAGTCTGTAACTCACTCCCGGGTATCTGTTATTCTATATATAAACCACCCCGAACCCCTCGATTAGATTCCAGTCTGTAACTCACTCCCGGGTATCTGTTATTCTATATATAAACCACCCTGAACCCCTCGATTAGATTCCAGTCTGTAACTCACTCCCGGGTATCTGTTATTCTATATATAAACCACCCTGAACCCCTCGATTAGATTCCAGTCTGTAACTCACTCCCGGGTATCTGTTATTCTATATATAAACCACCCCGAACCCCTCGATTAGATTCCAGTCTGTAACTCACTCCCGGGTATCTGTTATTCTATATATAAACCACCCCAAACCCCTCGATTAGATTCCAGTCTGTAACTCACTCCCGGGTATCTGTTATTCTATATATAAACCACCCCGAACCCCTCGATTAGATTCCAGTCTGTAACTCACTCCCGGGTATCTGTTATTCTATATATAAACCACCCCGAACCCCTCGATTAGATTCCAGTCTGTAACTCACTCCCGGGTATCTGTTATTCTATATATAAACCACCCAGAACCCCTCGATTAGATTCCAGTCTGTAACTCACTCCCGGGTATCTGTTATTCTATATATAAACCACCCCGAACCCCTCGATTAGATTCCAGTCTGTAACTCACTCCCGGGTATCTGTTATTCTATATATAAACCACCCCAAACCCCTCGATTAGATTCCAGTCTGTAACTCACTCCCGAGTATCTGTTATTCTATATGTAAACCACCCCGAACCCCTCGATTAGATTCCAGTCTGTAACTCACTCCCGGGTATCTGTTATTCTATATATAAACCAACCCGAACCCCTCGATTAGATTCCAGTCTGTAACTCACTCCCGGGTATCTGTTATTCTATATATAAACCCCCCTGAACCCCTCGATTAGATTCCAGTTTCTCTGCGGGTGGGGGTGATTGAATCAGAAGGACAGGCCCCTCTCTGGGTGACTGACCTTTTTAGTGGGTGGCGGATTTCTCTCCCCGTTGTGTCGGTTCTGCTCGCGCTCCGAGCTCTCCGCTCCCCTCGGTCCCTCGCAGGGCGATCCCGGCTGATTCTCCTCAGGTTTCCGCTTCTCCTGACGCTTGCGCTGGCTGTCCGCTCGCTCGGCGGGTTTTGGCGCCGCGTCCTTCTGGGACGGTGGGGGGGTGCGCGGCAGAGAGAGAGAGAGAGAGAGGGAAGAGGAAACATGGGTGTTAAGGAGTTACAGGGAGGCAAAGTCCACGGCCGCTGACGCCGGAACACGTTGCAAATCCGCGCGACAGGAGAAAATTCCGGAATTCTTCGATTTGACGAGTTGGAGAATTCAGTGAAAAACAATACTCTCTCCCTCGATGACAATCTTTCTTTCCTGCCATCGACTTCAGGCAGCGTAAAGGCGAATGTGCCCGTCTACGTCAACAGGGATGAAGTAGAAAGGAGCGAGAGAACTTCAAGTTTTTAGGTGTCCACATCACCAACACCTTGCCCCCTCTCCCCAACGCCGACACTGCAGTTAAGAAAGCCCCACCTCTACTTTCTCAGAAGACTAAGGAAATTTGACATGTCCGCCACGACTCTGACCAACTTTTACAGATGCTCCATAGAAAGCATTCTTTCCCCGATGTATCCCAGCTCGGTCTGGGCTCCTGCTCTGCCCCAAGACCCGCAAGGAACTACAAAAGGCTGGTGAATGTAGCCCCAATCCCATCCCGCAAACCCCAGCCTCCCGTCCATCGTCTCCGTCTACATTTCCTCGGGGGAAAAGCAGCCGGCGTAATTAAGGACCCCCGCCCCACCACGTACACACACACACGCACCCCCCGGACATTGTCTCTTCCACCTTCTTCCGCTAGGAAAGAGATACAAAAGTCTGAGGTCGCGTACCGACCGACTCAAGAACAGCTTCTTCCCTGCTGCTCTTGAATGGACTTATCTGATATTAAGCTAACTTTCTCTACCCCTTAGCTGTGACGGTGACATTCCTGAAAAGTTGGCACTCAGGTCGATAAGGGGGTGTTAAGAAGGCGTACGGTGTGTTAGCTTTTAATCGGTAGAGGGATTGAGTTTCTGAGCCGTGAGGTCATGCTGCAGCTGTCCGAAACTCTGGGGTGACCGCACTTGGGAGTATTGCGAGGGATCAAATCCGCATTTAGGAAGGATGCAGAGGCACTGGGAAGGGTGCAGAGGAGATTCACCAGGATGTTGCCTGGTATGGTGGGAAGGTCTTACGAAGAAAGGCTGAGGGACTTGAGGCTGTTTCTGTTAGAGAGAAGGCTAAGAATTGAGGCATACATGATGCTCACGGGATGAGATCGGCATTTCCCACCCTTGTTCCTCGGATGGAGATGACTTTCCTTCTCTGCGAACGGCCTGCTTCATCTGCCCAGCGCACAAGAAACAATACTTTTCCCAATATACGTGACAATAATAAATCAAATCCTTTTCCTCCTCCCTTCTATGAACGGTATGCTTTGGCCGTTTAGGGGAGAGAATTCCAGAGATTGGCCATCCTCTCAGCGAAGCGCAGGGAGAGAAAACAATCTCTCCCTGTCTGTTCTGAGAGTTTATCTGGTTTCATTCCAGCGCGCAAGAGAATCTCGCCCCATTAACTGATCCTTTTCCCAGCAGCCTGTGAGGGGACGCGCCCATTCCAATCAGTAATCTTTCCCTGGGGGGGGGGCACATTCCTGTCCCGAGCACAACACCCACTTCAGAGAAAGGGCAGCCGGCTCTAGATTCTATACAATCCAACTCAATCCCGATAATGCTTCACCAGATCCCACTGCATAGCCCTGTATCAATCCCCAAACTAATCCCACTGACCCCGCTCTCTCCCCAAGGCCCTATATCAATCCCCAAACTAATCCCACTGTCCCGCTCTCCCCCCAAAGCCCTATATCAATCCCCAAACTAATCCCACTGTCCCCGCTCTCTCCCCATAGCCTGTATCAATCCCCAAACTAATCCCACTGCCCGCTCTCTCCCCATAGCCCTGTATCAATCCCAAACTAATCCCACTGCCCCGCTCTCTCCCCATAGCTCAATCCCCAAACTAATCCCACTGACCCGCTCTCCCATAGCTCAATCCCCAAACTAATCCCACTGCCCCGCTCTCTCCCCATAGCCCTGTATCAATACCCAAACTAATCCCACTGCCCCCGCTCTCTCCCCATAGCCCTGTATCAATCCCCAAACTAATCCCACTGTCCCCGCTCTCTCCCCATAGCTCAATCCCCAAACTAATCCCACTGCCCCCGCTCTCTCCCCATAGCCATGTATCAATCCCCAAACTAATCCCACTGCCCCCCGCTCTCTCCCCATAGCCCGTTCAATCCCCAAACTAATCCCACTGCCCCGCTCTCTCCCCATAGCCCTGTATCAATCCCAAACTAATCCCACTGCCCCCGCTCTCTCCCCATAGCCCTGTATCAATCCCCAAACTAATCCCACTGCCCCCGCTCTCTCCCCATAGCCTGTTCAATCCCCAAACTAATCCCACTGCCCCGCTCTCTCCCCATAGCCTGTATCAATCCCCAAACTAATCCCACTGCCCCGCTCTCTCCCCATAGCTCAATCCCCAAACTAATCCCACTGCCCCCGCTCTCTCCCCATAGCTCAATCCCCAAACTAATCCCACTGCCCCCGCTCTCTCCCCATAGCTCAATCCCCAAACTAATCCCACTGCCCCCGCTCTCTCCCCATAGCTCAATCCCCAAACTAATCCCACTGCCCCGCTCTCTCCCCATAGCCCTGTATCAATCTCCAAACTAATCCCACTGTCCCCGCTCTCTCCCCATAGCCCTGTATCAATCCCCAAACTAATCCCACTGCCCCCGCTCTCCTCCCCATAGCCCTGTATCAATCCCCAAACTAATCCCACTGCCCCGCTCTCTCCCCATAGCCCTGTATCAATCCCCAAACTAATCCCACTGCCCCGCTCTCTCCCCATAGCCCTGTATCAATCCCCAAACTAATCCCACTGCGCTGCTCTCTCCCCATAGCCCTGTATCAATCCCCAAACTAATCCCACTGCCCCCCCCCCCCAATAGCCCTGTATCAATTCCCAAATTAATCTCACTGCCTCACAGTCTCCTGATAACCCATACTAATCTCCAAATTAAACTCAAACAGGCCTGCCGCAAAGTGTGGGGGAGGCAGATTCACAAAGCGAGTGAAGAAATAGCTTCTTCCCTTTAAATGGACCTCTCCCATGTTAAAATGAGATTTCTCAACACCCTCGCTACGAGCGTCACACCACATTCTGCACCCTCTCCTTTCCTTCTCCCGTCTGTACTCCATGAACAGTATGCTTTGTCTGTATAGCGCACAAGAAACAGTAGTTTTCACTGTGTCCCGGTGCATGTGACAATAATAAATGAAATTAGTAGCAAACACAGACTTGCATCGCAACATTTATGGATTTTAATTCGAAAGGACTGAGAGCAGATCTATTATTTGGACACTCCAAATTAAGGAAAGCTATTTTTTTTTAAATAGTTGCAAATTCAAATGTCTGTAACCGTGCATCCTTTCAACACCTCTCGCTGCGTTCGGAATGATGTGATCACAACTGAGAGTTCAAAAGACTTCTCGACAAACCAGTCGTGCTGTCTCTGTCCAAACAACAGGGCTTTTGGGTCCACAGGAAATCCAACAGAAAGATGATGCTAACACTTCTCAAAACCAACTTCTTCACACCTCGCTGTGGAGCCACAAGCACTGGGGGTGTTAGCAGCACAGGCACGAGAGCTGAGCCACTTGGTCCCACTGCACTAACCTACAGTGCGGAAGGTGGGCATTCAGTCTCCACTGGCCATCATCCCTACAACTCCGTACATTTATCCCAGCTGCTGTGGGGGGGTTAGAGGGGACTAAGGGGCAATTTAGCACGGCCAACCCACCTAAACTACAAGGCGTTTCAGACTGCAGGAGGAAACTGGAGCATACGGAGGAAACCCACGCAGACACGGGGAGAATGTGCAGATTCCACACAGACAGTGACTAATGTCGGGAATTGAACCCGGAGCTTTGGCGCTGGGGGGGGGGGGGGGGGGGGGGGGGGCAGCAGAGTAAAACCACCGTGCCACCCTATGTGGGTTCATCACCTTGCCTTCTGGAACAAGCTCTGTGTGTCAGTCAAGTTAAACACCGCAGTCCTTGGGCCCTGCTACCTCAATCAACTCATCGCCGACCGGATTAAACCTTATCCCCACCTCCCCGCGGTCCCTCGCTAACAGCTCCCCGCACCGCCACCTCCCCGCCGGTCCCGCTAACAGCTCCCCGCACCGCCACCTCCCCGCCGGTCCCTCGCTAACAGCTCCCCGCACCGCCACTCCCCGCCGGTCCCTCGCTAACAGCTCCCGCACCGCACCCTCCCCCGGTCCCTGCTAAACAGCTCCCCGCACCGCCACCTCCCCGCCGGTCCCTCGCTAACAGCCCCCGCACCGCCACTCCCCGCCGGTCCCTCGCTACAGCTCCCCGCACCGCCACCTCCCCGCCGGTCCCCGCTAACAGCTCCCCGCACCGCCACCTCCCGCGGTCCCTCGCTAACAGCTCCCCGCACCGCCACCTCCCGCCGGTCCCTCGCTAACAGCTCCCCGCACCGCCACCCCCGCCGGTCCCTCGCTAACAGCTCCCCGCACCGCCACCTCCCGCCGGTCCCTCGCTAACAGCTCCCCGCACCGCCACCTCCCCGCCGGTCCCTCGCTAACAGCTCTCCGCATCGCCATCTCTCCGCCGGACCCCCGCTAACAGTTGCTTGCATCTCCATCTCCACTCCCCCGCAATTCTACATTCTCACACAAGAGGAAATTGTAAAACAGCCATCCTATCCAAGAAACCCTGCAATCAAATCACCTCACTCTTCCAAACTCCAGCCCACCCTCCCACGGCGCCGACCCTCCCCGCAGCGCGGCACCGACCCTCCCCGCAGCGCGGCACCGACCCTCCCCGCAGCGCCGGCGCTCCCGCGGCACCGACCCTCCCCGCAGCGCGGCGCTCCCGCGGCACCGACCCTCCCCGCAGCGCGGCGCTCCCTCGGCACCGACCCTCCCCGCAGCGCGGCGCTCCCTCGGCACCGACCCTCCCCGCAGCGC
Organism: Sphyrna mokarran; assembly: GCA_024679065.1. NCBI lineage: Eukaryota > Metazoa > Chordata > Chondrichthyes > Carcharhiniformes > Carcharhinidae > Sphyrna > Sphyrna mokarran. The sequence goes on along the minus strand of JAGIQG010000179.1, from coordinate 13,837 downwards.
GGCGCTCCCTCGGCACCGACCCTCCCCGCAGCGCGGCGCTCCCTCGGCACCGACCCTCCCCGCAGCGCGGCGCTCCCTCGGCACCGACCCTCCCCGCAGCGCGGCGCTCCCTCGGCACCGACCCTCCCCGCATTCAAGGGACCACTGGTTTGACCCCAGCATTTATTGCCCATCCCTAATTGCAGGAAATCGTCTGATGACGACAACAGGGCTGCTCCTATCCAGAGCGATGGAGTACAAGCAACTCCTTTCCAGCAACATTCTCTGCCTCTCCACTTAACATTCATTTCCTATATAAAAAAGAACCGGCACAGGTTCGATTGCTTTAGTGGGTTCAACGAGGAAATGGGTGAGCTCAATTCCAGAAACGTGGGATAGTCAGGTGCCCCCACAGTGAGAGTTCCAATCGCTGACACACTCCCCTCGGGCAATCCATTTCCCAAGTGGGAACGAGGCCACGACACTCAGCGATAGCTATGTGAGGTTATTGACAATTCCAAGTACTCCCCCCAGCCAGGTACGCCCTCGTCATTTCCCACCCACCAGGGCAAACACAAGAATACCAAAATTTCCAATGGATAACATCACAATGCTCCACTTCTCCAGCTTCCATCCTAAACACGTTAAAGAAAATATCCCCTCAGGGCCAGCCTTCCGTATACCCAGCGTCTGCTCAGATGAGGAGGATTGTGACAGACATCTCCAGATGCTGAAAGATGCCCTCCTAAGGACAGGATATGGCGCTCGACTCATCGACTGACAGTTCCGACACGCCACAGGGAAAAACCGACCTCCTCAGAAGACAAACACGGTGGACAGAGTACCCTTCATCGTCCAGCACTTCCCTGGAGCGGAGAGGCTACGACATCTTCTCCAGAGTCTTCAACGTATCATTGATGCAGACAAACATCTCGCTAAGGCCATCCCCACTTCTTGCCTTCAAACAACTGCACGACCTCAAAACAGACTATTGCATGGAGCAAACTACCCAGCCTTCAGCAGAACAGTGACCACGACACCACACAACCCTGCCACAGCAACCTCTGCAAGACGTGCCCAGATCATCGACACGAATGCCATCATCTCATGAGAAAACACCATCCACCAGGTACACGGTACATACTCTTGCAACTTGACCAACGTTGACTACCTGATATGCTGCGGGAAGGATGTCCTGAAACATTGGGGAGACTGTGCAGACACTACGACAGCGGATGAACGAACATCGCTCGACAATCACCAGGCAAGACTGCTCCCTTCCTGTTGGCAAACACTTCAGCGGTCACAGGCATTCAGCCTCTAATCTTTGGGTAAGAATTCTCCAAGGAGGCCTTCACAACAGCGCAGAGTCGCTGAGCAGAGACCGATAGCCAAGTTCCGCACACATGAAGATGGCCTCAACAGGGATCTTGGGTGATGTCGCACTATCTATAACCCCCATGACTTGCCTGGGCTCGCAAAATCTCACTAACTGTCCTGTCTGGAGACAATACACATCTCTTTAACCCGTGCTTAACCCTCTTTCCACTCACATTGTGTGTATCTTTAAGACTTGATTACTTGTAAAGACTTGCATTCTTTATCATCGGGGTGGCGGCGTGGGCTCGTTGGGCTGAAGGGCCTGTTTCCCGTGCTGTTTTGTTCTAACCAATATTCTGTAAACTGAGTGTGTATCTTTATCTGCCCTGTTTGTGATCAGAACTCCCCACTCACGCGATGAAGGGGCAGAGCCCCGAAAGCTAGTGGTGTTAATTACCAAATAAACCTGTTGGAATTTAACCTGGTGCTGTTCTTACTGTGTTTTCCTCAGGGAGAAGGGACAGAGGATTAAGCGGAGTGGCCCGTAAAAAGATGCCTTATGATCGGCTCCTAATAGCCAAACTCTCACTCCGAGCTTGCTGTACCTGCCTGTTACCTTTCAGACACACCAACAGAGGTCAGACAGACGCCTCTGGGCATTTGTGTGGAGTTTGCACTCTCTCCTTGTGTCTGCGTGGGTTTCCTCGGGGTGCTTCAGTTTCCTTCCACAGTCTGAAGGACGTGTAGGTTCGGGGGATTTGGCCGTGCTAAACTTCCCCTTAGCGAGGGGAGGTACAGGCAGGGTAAATGCATGGGGTCACGGGGATAGGGCCTGGGTGGAATCGTAATCAGTAGTGCAGATTCAATGGGCCGAACAGCACCGCTGGGATTCTCCCACCCCTTCCAGCCCCTCACTGTTTCACAATTTGCTCTGCATTCCTGCCATTCCAACCAAAGTGGACAGCGTCACGTCTGTCTCTCCCCACCCCTGTCCCCCATCTGTGGGGAATTTCACACATGGGTAAGGAGGACCTGCGTCTTGCAGGGGTGGGAGTGGGTGAGAATTTGTGGTACTCGCTGCCCGGGGTTAGATACAGAGTAAAGCTCCCTCTACACTGTCCCCCCTATCAATCACACCCAGGACAGGTACAGCACGGGGTTAGATACAGAGTAAAGCTCCCTCTACACTGTCCCCCATCAAACACTCCCAGGACAGGTACAGCACGGGGTTAGATACAGAGCAAAGCTCCCTCTACACTGTCCCCCCATCAAACACTCCCAGGACAGGTACAGCACGGGGTTAGATACAGAGTAAAGCTCCCTCTGCACTGTCCCCTCATCAAACACTCCCAGGACAGGTACAGCACGGGGTTAGATACAGAGTAAAGCTCCCTCTACACTGTCCCCCCTATCAAACACTCCCAGGACAGGTGCAGCACGGGGTTAGATACAGAGTAAAGCTCCCTCTACACTGTCCCCCCTATCAAACACTCCCAGGACAGGTACAGCACGGGGTTAGATACAGAGTAAAGCTCCTACTACACTGTCCCCCCAAACACTCCCAGGACAGGTACAGCACGGGGTTAGATACAGAGTAAAGCTCTCTCTACACTGTCCCCCCCATCAAACCTCCAATCCGCTGTTCTGAGGCAACCTGTTGAAGTTCCTTTGTGCAGAATCTCACCGTGACTCGCTGTCCGCCGAAAAACCCTCCATCTGCTTCCTTGGCAGAGTTCAGGAATACGTGTCAAAGCATGAAACACACGACAGCACGAGAACAGGCCCCTCGGCCCCTCTAATACCTGCTCGGTCTGGGCTCCTGCTCTGCCCCAAGACCCGCAAGGAACTACAAAAGGCTGGTGAACGGAGCCCCCAATCCCATCACGCAAACCCCAGCCTCCCGTCCATTGACTCTGTCTACACTTCCCGCTACCTCGGGGGAAAAGCAGCCAGTATAATTAAGGACCCCCGAACGCACCCCGGACATTCTCTCTCCCACCTTCTTCTGTCAGGGAAAAAAGATACAAAAGTCTGAGGTCCCGTACTGACCGACTCAAGAGCAGCTTCTTACCTGCTGCTGTCGGACTCTTGAATGGACCCTACCTCGCATTAAGCTGGTCTTTCTCTACACCCCTCGCTGTGACTGTAACACTACATTCTGTACCCTCTCTGCTAGAAAAACTACAGCACAAACTGGCCCTTCGGCCCACAAGTTGCGGCGAACGTGTCCCTATGTAGTAGGCTTACCTATAACCCTCTAAGTTACTAAGTTCCATGTCCTCCCACATCGCAAAGATGTGCTCTTAGGCTGATTGGCAAAAGAGATTCTCCCTAAATTGTCCCAAATTTGGTTTTTAATCCATGGATCTATAAACATAGACAGGGATCGCAGGTAGAGGTGGGAACATCGGGGTGACGGCGCGGGCTGGTTGGGCCGAAGGGCCTGTTTCCCCTGTGCTGTTTTGTTCTTTGCTCTTATCCAAAAGTCTCTTAAAAGACTTTGTGCCCCTGTTCTCCATGAATGGTATGCTTTGTCTGTACAGTGCGCAAGAAACAATGCTTTTCACTGTATCCCAATACACTTACAATAATAAATCAAATCCTTTTCCTTCTCCCCTCTGTACTCTGTGAATGGTATGCTTTCTATAATGCAAACAATACTTTTCACTATATCCCAATATATAGAATTCCTACAGTACAAAAGGTGGCCTTTTGGCCCATGTGTACCAGTCACAAACCCACCCAGGCCCTATTTCCATAACCCCACGCATTTACCCTAGTTAATCCCCGCCAAGCCTAGGGCCAATTTAGCACGGCCAATCCACGCGACCCGCACATCTTGCGCGGGGGAGGAAACCCACGCAGACTCCACACAAACAGTGACCCGCGGCTGGAACTGAACCCTGGCGCGATGTGAGGCGGCGGTGCTAACCCGCTGTACCGGCAGGAAAAAAAGCTCAAAACCAGAAGGGGCGCGGCAACCCTCCACGTGGGCATTTCCTTCTGTTTGCAACTAAAGGAACTCAGGGACAAAATAAGAAGGGCAACACCACCCCCCCCACCCCCCCCAAAAAAAAACACAGAACTGCCCAACTCAACAACAAAAACCAAGCAAGAAGGCAACTTCACACACGAGGCACAACGGGCACGGAATATCTCGTGGGCTTTCGCACGCTCCCGCTCCAGAGAAGCTGCGCTGCTAATTTTTAAATACGTAGATAACAGAGAAAAAAAGGCAGTGTTACAGCGATGTGGGATCCGCTGTGGGGTTTGCCCAGCTAAAAGGCTTCGTCACGAGACAGTTCTGCCTCATGTCACTGGTTCTACTTGTGCTTGAAGCGAACGCGGGTTAATTTGTCCACGTCAGCTTGGAATTCAGGGTCCAGCTGAGAAACTTTGCCTCATTTGTTGAAAGTACAACACAAGGCAAATGGAAGCTTACACAGCCCACAGAAGCAAGTCACAGGGCCTGTTTCCAGACGCTTCAGCCCAACTTGTCCATGCCGCCCTTTTCTTTAAACCCCTAAACTAGTCCCAATTGCCCACATTTGCCCCATGTCCCTCTATACCTGTCTTACCCATGGAACTGTCGAAACGCTTTTTAAAAGGCAAAATTGTAGCCGCCTCTACTACTGCCTCTGGCAGCTCGTTCCAGACACTCACCACCCTCTGGGTGAAAAAAATCCCCCCTCTGGACCCTTCCCCCTCTCACCTTAAACCTACACCCTCTAGTTTTAGACTCCCCTACCTTTGGGGGAAAAGATATCGACTCTCTCGCTGATCCGTGCCCCCTCATTATTTTATAGACCTCTATAAGATCATCCCTCAGCCTCCTACGCGCCAGAGAAAAAAGTCCCAGTCTATCCCAGCCTCTCCTTATAACTCAACCCACCAAGTCCCGGTAGCATCCTAATTTAATAATATCCTTTCTATAATCGGGTGAGCAGAACTGTACACGGTATTTCCAAGCGTGGGCCTTCCCAATGTCTTGTACGACTTCAACAAGACCGTCCCCGACTCCTGCATTCGACGTTCTGACCGATGAAACCAAGCATGCCGAACGCCTTCTTCACCGCTCTGTCCACAAGGAGCTATGAACCTGTACCCCCGAGAGATCTCTGTCCTGTAACTCTCCCCCGACCGTTAACTGAGTAAATCCTGCCCTGGTTCAGTCGACCAAAATGCATCACCTCGCGTTTATCTCAATCATCTGCCATTCGTCAGCCCACTGGCCCCAATCGATCAAGATACCGTTGCAGTCAGAGACAACTTTCTTCGCTGCCTACCATGCCATCAATCTTGGTGTTATCTGCAAACTTGCTAACCATACCTCCTGTATTCTCATCCAAATCCTTAATATAAATAACAATTAATAGTGGGCCCAGCACTGATTTTTCCTGTTGTTGATGTACTGCTTGTATTTATCTTTGGAATAACACAGGATAAGTATTCAATTATATGGGAGACACGGATCGACATTTAGTCAGCTCGATCCAGTGCTAGCTTTTGGATGCTCGAGTAATTCTTATTTCACTTTTTGTAAAATGCTTGCAACAGACGCTTAAATAAAGGAGAATTAACATCGATTCAGTCACAGTCAAGTGTATTCTAAAATAAATAGACCCTACAAGGTGTTGCATTTTCCAAAGTCAAGCGAGGATGACTTGCAGCACAGCGGGTTAGCACTGCTGCCTCATGGCGCCTGGGAACTGGGTTCGATTCCCGGCTCGGGTCACTGTCTGTGCAGAGTCTGCGCGTTCTCCCTGTGTCTGCGTGGGTTCCCTCCGGTTTCCGCCCACAGTCCGAAAGACGTGCTGGTTAGGTGCATTGGCTGTGCTAAATTCTCCCGCGGCGGATCCCAAAAGGTGCCAGAGTGTGACGGTTAAGGGAATTTCACAGTAACTTCATTGCAGTGTGAATGCAAACTATTTGCGATTAATAGATAAATAAACTTTAAAAAAAGTTTAAAACTATTGGGGGCGGGTGGAGGGGTAAGAGTGTGTTGAGGAACAGAAGGACCAACGGTACAAGTACATAGAACGTAGAACACTACAGCACAAACAGGCCCTTCGGCCCACAAGTTGTGCCGATCATATCTATACTTACCAGACCGTAGAACTATCTGCAACTCCCAATCCCATTAAATCCCATGTACTCATCCCGAAGTCTCTTAAAAGACCCCAGCGAGTTCGCCTCTACCACCACTGACGGCAACCGATTCCATTCACTCACCACCCTATGAGTGAAAAACTTACCCCTAACATCTCCTCTGTACTTGCCCCCCCAGCACCTTAAATGTGTCCTCTCGTAGCGACCATTTCAGCTCTGGGAAATAGTCTCTGAGAATCCACCCTATCTATTCCTCTCAACATCTTATAAACCTCTATCAGGTCGCCTCTCAACCTCCCATCTCTCCAGGGAGAAGAGACCGAGCTCCCTCAACCTATCCTCATAAGGCATGCCCCCCCCCCCCCAAAATCCAGGCAACGTCCTTGTAAATCTCCTCTGCCCCCTCTCAATAGCTTCCACATTCTTCCTGTAGTGAGGCGACCAGAACTGCACACAGTACTCCAAGTGGGGTCTGAGACATAGTTGGCTAAAAGTGGTGTTACAGGTTGACAGGGAGGTTCGCTCGTCTGCATCAATCAGGATATTGAGTACAGGAGTTGGGACTTCAGATTACAGTTGTGTAAGTCACTGACGAGGCCACACTTGGAGTATCACGTACAGATTGGGTCACCTTAATGTAGGAAAAGGCATTGATAAGCTAGAAAGAGAGTGCAGACAACACTAACAAGGATGTCGCGAAGACTAGTGGGTCTGAAAGAAGTCTACAAATTATAGGACAGAGTGGATAGTCAGAAGCTTTTTCCGCCAGAGTCAATTACTAAGGGGGCACAGGTTTAAGGTGCGAGGGGGCAAGGTTTAAAAGAGATGTACAAGGCAGATTTCTTTTACACAGAGGGTGGTGGGTGCCTGGAACTCGCTGCCGGGAGAGGTAGTGGAAGCAGATACGGTAGTGAGTTTTAAAGGGCGTCTCAACGGAGGGCAGATGTCCCACGAATGAATAAAAAAGTGAACAGTTTAATTGAACTATTAACAAACTGAAGAAACACCATTCTTGTGATAGGAAAATGTAATCCCCGCTTATTAACACAAATAGAATTATTCGTCACTCTCTAACTTACAACCAGGTTTCATCTTCTGTCTGGAATCTGTCCCCTTTTGCTATCTTCCCTACTCAGGTGAGCTGAGACAGAGAGCAGTTGCTGTGTCTTTCTGGAGCCGAGAGTTGTCTCTCGTACGCCTGGTGACCTTTCTACATCCCCACAAGTGGATTGGTTCTCAGTCGACCAAACCATCAAATTTAAATCTAAGCGGCTGCCGTTACTCAAGTCAGGCGAGAGGACGTGGGAGCAAAACGAGGCCACTCGGCCCATCGCGTCTGCTCCGCCATTCAATCGTGGCTGATATTTTTCTCATCTCCCATTCTCCTGCCTTTTCCCCGTAACCCCTTATTAAATTGGCCTCGCAGGTGGAGGAAGTGGCCAAGAAGGCGTACGGTGCACTGGCCTTCATTAATCGAGGAAGAGAGTTTAGGAGTCAGGAGGTAATGATGCAGCTCTATAAGACTCTTGTCAGACCCCAGTTGGAGTATTGTGCGCAGTTCTGGTCGCCTCATTATAGGAAGGATGTAGAGGCTATTGAGAGAGTTCAGAGGAGATTTACAAGGATGCTGCCTGGATTGGGAGGCAGGCCTTATGAAGATAGGTTGAGGGAGCTGGGACTCTTCTCACTGGAGAGACGTAGGTTGAGAGGCGACCTGATAGAGGTTTATAAAATGGTGAGAGGAATAGATAGGGTGGACTCTCAGAGACTATTTCCCCGAGCGGAAATGGTCACTACAAGAGGACACAGATTTAAGGTGCAGGGAAGCAAATACCAAGGAGATGTCAGGGGTAGGTTTTTCACTCAGAGGGTGGTGAGTGAATAGAACCGACTGCCGTCGGAGGTTGTTGAGGCAAACTCACTGGGGTCTTTTAAAAGACTTCTGGATGAGTATATGGAAAAGAATAGGATAGGGGGTTATAGATCGGTCTGTGGATTGGTAGATGTGATCGGCACAACTCGTGGGCCGAAGGGCCTGTTTGTGCTGTAGTGTTCTATCAAGGACACGTCTGTCTTAAAAACACACAATGATCTGACCTCCACAGCCTTCTGTGGCAAAGAGTTACACACATTCCCTACTCTCTGGGCTGAAGAAATTCCTCCCCATCTCTGTTTTAAAGGAGTGTCCCTTTAGCCTGAGGTTGTACCCTCTCTGGTTCGAGTTTTTCCTACTAGTGGAAACATCCACTCTATCCTCGCAGGATCCTGTAAGTTTCAGTAAGATCCCCCCCTTCTAAACTCCCAACAAATACAGACCCAGAGTCCTCAATCCCTTCCTCATACGACAAGCTCTCCATTCCGGGAATCATTCTTGTGAACTTTTCTCTGGATTCTTTCCAAGGCCGGCACATCCTTCCTTAGGGACGAGGTTGAAAACTGCTCACAAACACTCAAAACGGGGTCTGACCAGAGCCTTATCCAGCCTCAGAAGTCCATTCTTGCTCTCGCGTTCCAGCCCTCTCGACATGAATGCTCATTCTGCCTTTGCCTTCCTGGCTGCTTGCACGTTAACCTTGAGAACTTTGAACAAGGGCTCCCAAGGCCCTTTGTGTTTGCTTCCCTAAGCATTTCCCCATTTAGAGAACAGTCTCTGCCTCCATTCCCCCTCACACTTTGCCACACTGTATTCCATCTGCCATTTCTTCGCCCACTCTCCTAACCTGTCCAAGGCCTTCTGCAACCCCCCCCCCATCCCCGGCTTCCTCAATACTACTTGTCCCTCTGCAAAGTTCCCAACAGTGCGTTGTTTCTTCCTCCAAATCGGTAATATACGATGTGAAAAGTTGTGACCCCGGCACTGACCTAAGACATACCAAGAGTCACTGCTGCCATCCCTGAGAAAGATCCCCTTATCCCCACTACACCTGCCAGTCAACCAATCCTCTTTCCATGCCAGGATCTTACCCTTAACACCACGGCCACTTATTTAACACAATCTCCTGTGTGGCACCTTGTCAAAGGCCTTCTGGAAATCTAAATAAATCACATCGACTGTTCTCCTTTATCTAACTTCCTTAAAGAACTCAAACAGATTTGTCAGACATGACTTCCCCTTGACGAAGCTGTGCTGACTCAGGCCTATTGTATTCTTGACTTCCAAGTACTCTGCCATCTCAGCTTTAATCATGAACTCTAAAATCTTGCCAATGACTGAAGTCAGGCTAACCAGCCTGTAATTTCCCGTCTGCTGCCTCCCTCTCTCCTTAAACAGCTTTGTCACATTAGCTACTTTCCAGGCACCCTCCCTGCCATGATGTGGAGATGCCAGCGTTGGACTGGGGTACACACACACACACACACAGTAAGAAGTCTGACAACACCAGGTTAAAGTCCGACCGATTTATTTGACAGTAAACTCACAAGCTTTCGGGGTTTGCCCCTTCGTCAGGTGAATGGAGAGTTCCGGCCTCAGACAGAGAGACTCTGCCTCCATTCATCTGACGAAGGGAGAAACTCAAAGCTTGGGAGTTTACTATCAAATAAATCGGTTTGACTTTAACCTGGTGTTATCAGACTTTGGTTGGCGCAACATCGAAGGCCAAAGGGCCGGTTCTGCGCTGTAATGTTCTATGTTCTTACCCTTCCTGTCTCCAGTGATTGGTTACCAAGGGACAATTTAGCACGGCCAATCCACCCTAACCTACACATCTTTGGACACTAAGGATACACTAGGGTACAGAGGAGGTTTACCAGGATGTTGCCTGGTATGGAGGGCAGGTCCTATGAAGAGAGGTTGAAGGATTTGAGGTTGTTTTCGTTAGAAAGGAGGCGGCTAAGAGGGGATCTTATTGAAACATATAAGATGATTAGAGGTTTAGATAGGGTGGCCAGTGATAGCCTTTTTCCTAGGATGGAAAAAGCTAGCACGAGGGGACACAGCTTTAAATTAAGGGGTGATAGTTATAGGACGGATATCAGAGGCATGTTCTTTACCCAAAGGGTGGTTCGGGAGTGGAATGCCCTGCCTGCAGCGGTTGTAGATGCGCCAAGTTTGGTGGCGTTTAAGAGGTTAGTTGATAAATATATGGAAGACAAGGGAATGGTTTAGTTTGGAGGGGCATTGCTTTTTATATTGGTCGGCGCAACATCGAAGGCCGAAGGGCCTGTTCTGTGCTGTAATGTTCTATGTTCTAAGGGACAATTTAGCACGGCCAATCCACCCTAACCTACACATCTTTGGACACTAAGGGACAATTTAGCACGGCCAATCCCCCCTAACCTACACATCTTTAAGCTTTCGATTCCCTACTCAGGGCTCTCCAATACTGGAGTCAGTATTGGATTCAGCAGTACTCCATGGGGTCTTGAAGGGGGTGCTGTCCTGGCAAGTGGGACTAGTTTAGTTTCGGTAACCTGATCAGCACGGACATATTGGGCTGAAGGGCCTGTTTCCGTGCTGTACATCTTACATTAAATTTGTTTACTGGTGTCATAAGTAGATTTACATTAACGCCACAATGAAGTTACTGTGTGAAAATCCCCTAGTCGCCAGCGCCTGTTCAGGTTATACCGAGGGAGAATTTAGCACGGCCAATATACCTAACCGGCATGCTTTTTGGACTGTGGAAGGAAACCGGAGCACTCGGAGGAAATCTACCCAGACACAGGAAGAACGTACAGACTCTGCACGGACAGTGGCCTGAGTCTGGGAATCGAACCCAAATCCCTTGTGCTGTGAGGCAGCAGCACTAACGCACTGCACCAAAAGTTTCCTCTGGTTTCCTCCCACAGTCCAAGAGATATGCATGTTAGATGGATTGGCCGTGCTAAATTGTCCCTTAGTGTCCCAAAGATGTGCAGGTTAGGGTGGATTGGCCGTGCTAAATTGTCCCTTAGTGTCCAAAGATGTGTAGGTTAGGGTGGATTGGCCTTGCTGAATTGTCCCTTAGTGTCCAAAGATGTGCAGGTTAGGGTGGATTGGCTGTGCTAAATTGCCCCTTAGTGTCCAAAGATGTGTAGGTTAGGGTGGATTGGCCGTGTTAAATAATCCCTTAGTGTCCAAAGATGTGCAGGTTAGGGTGGATTGGCCGTGCTAAATTGTCCCTTAGTGTCCCAAAGATGTGCAGGTTAGGGTGGATTGGCCGTGTTAAATAATCCCTTAGTGTCCAAAGATGTGCAGGTTAGGGTGGATTGGCCGTGCTAAATTGTCCCTTAGTGTCCCAAAGATGTGTAGGTTAGGGTGGATTGGCCGTGCTAAATTGTCCCTTAGTGTAACCCAAACAGGAGTGTGGTGACCCCTGGTGATAAATTATATGACGGATGTCAAAGGTAGGTTCTTTACTCAGAGGTTTGTAAGGGCGTGGAATGCCCTGCCTGTAGCAGTTGTGGACTCGCCAACTTTAAGGGCGTTCAAATGGTCAGTGGATAGGCATATGGATAAAATTGGAATAGTTTAGGTTCGAGGTTCATTAGATGTGGTCAGCGCAACATCAAAAGGCCTGTACTGCGCTGTAACGTTCAATAGTAGGGATTTTCACAGTATCTTCACTGCGGTGTTAATATAAGCCTACTTGAGACAATAATTTTAAAAAATTTAAAGTTTAACGTATTCTTAAATAAACTTTGTTTGGTAAAAGCTCCCCAGTGCATCATTTGAATGCTAACTGAAGTGAAATATCACACGCCTATCCTTGCCAATTGGAAACAGTTTACCGCCCCCCCCCCCCACCCCCCGGCGGACTTCACGGTGTCCGCCCTGAATTCTAACACGCTCTTCAGTCGAGCCGCCTACCTCCAGAGCCTCCAGTGTCGGGAAGCTGGCGATGGCAAACCCGTCGATGATGTCCTCCTCGCACGACGTGGACTCCCTCCTCCGGCGCCGGGGCGGCCGGGGCCTGGAGGAACAGGGCGCCTCCCCGGCCTCAGGGTCCGAGCCGGAGGAGGGCGAGTAGGGCCTGGGGTCCCTGCCCCCAGCCCCCGTCATCTTCCTCTCCCTGTCCCGCTGGGAGCGAGAGCGCCGGCTCTGGCGATAGCCACCCGCCCTGGGGGGTAGCTCCATCTCTGCTTGCTCGCCGTCCGGGGTTTATGTATTAAAAAGGGGGAATCTCTCTCCCCTCCGAGATGCACGATAAGAAAATTAAAAAAATAAGGTCCAGTCCCCTTTTTGTTTCCCTGAAGTCTTAAAGCGGTAGAGGAGACCGCAACGTCTCTCTCTCTCTCTCGCTACCTCCTCTTCTCTTGCTGTCTCTCCGTTTAGGCAAGAATATCCGGGAGCAGGCCTCGGCGTCCAGAAACGAGAAGCACCAAGAGGCGAGACCTCCTCAGATGCATTCCATGTGCCAGGCTTCACGGCAACAAGGCTCCCTGGAACGTTCCCCCCTTCATAAGGGCGGGGCGGGGGGGAATAGGTATCCTTCGGATGGACTCGCCGGGAAGGGGGGAGCGAGAGGCCAGGAAAGAAAGACTGGGGGGGGGGGGGGGTGAAGGGAAGGGGTAAAACAAGGATTCTCAAATCTTAACAGACACTGAAAAGGGAGAGAGTATTGACAAAACTGAGTCGGTTCTTGGGGAAGCAGGAGGCTGGGGAGAGATACGATTATTGGAAGATTTGGGCGGAAGAGAAGTTTATTTTCTTTAAGGGGACGAGAGGGTGCAAATTAATCCAAAATCTGGGGGGACGGGAGGGGGGCTAGAGAGAGAGTGAGCTTCTTTTTTTCCCCCCAAGGGGGAAGAGGGAGTATTTAACGCGAAGGAGAGTCAGGGCAAGTGTCTTCTTTCAGAAGGAGAGGGTGTATTAAGTAAAGATTTGAGGGGGAAGTGCCTTGTTTCAGCAAGAGAGAGAGTTTATTTAATCGAAGATTTGAGGGAGAGAGTGTATTCTATATAGATCTGAGAGAGAGAAGTGTCCTGTTATGGAGAGAGGGTGTATTAAATGAACTATTTGAGGGAGTGGGGGGGGGGGGGGAAGTTGTCTTGTTTTAGGGAGCGAGGGTGTATTTAGTTCAATATTTCAGGGACAGAACTTCTTTATCTTTGAGGGTGTAATTAAAAAGGAAGTTTCAGGTTTAGGGGGAGAGGGGGTGTTTTATTAAAGATCTGGAGAGAAATCGAGAGGGAAGTGCCTTCTTTCAGAGGAAGAGGATGTGCTTAATATAAGAATTGACAGGGGACAGAGATAACTTCCTATTCTTTAAGGCAGTGCAATTAGTAAGAGATTTGAGCGGAGGGGAGGAGTGAAACGTTGCAGACCCTTGTTAGAAGTGGGTAATGGGTTCTCAGGAGGTGAGAATTGGGTGCTGTGGATAGGAGGTGGGTGCTTTGAGGGGGTGGTGGGTGATGCGGTTGAGAAGTGGGTGCACCGAGGTGGTGATGGGGGTGTTTGGCAGGTGCCCTGAGAATGGGTGAGGGGGTGGGGTGATGGGTGCTCTGA